>JAQIWH010004758.1:0-16159 GCA_034695005.1 Cryptops parisi
ATATGCACATCCATAAGTTGCTTAGCTGTATCTTAATTATGTTCTTGTGAGTACAAAGATGTGGTACTTATTAGTGAAACTGTTATTTAGTAAAGAAACAATTAAGAAGAAAACAAAAATCTCCTTATCTTACTGACTAGGTGCACAACATCAAACACTTCTTATAAATACAGTATACTGTATATATTAGGGTAAACCTTAAAAAATTAAAATTCGAAAATTGTCCGTTCCACTCCCTAAACTTGTTCTATCTGTGAAAAAAACTACCTGTGCAAAAAATCCTAACAATAAAAAAAAATATTTAGGAGTCGCGCAAGAACCTTGAAGTTCGCCTATGCATTTCTATGGAGAAAACTATGGCCAAACTAGGTGTATGTCCGTTAACAATGATACAAACGTTTTAGCGTGTCCTATAGTTAGGGTTTACATTCTAGCATCTTATTTTTGTGTTTCAATAATTACTCAGTAACGCATTAACAGCATAGGGCATTATATTCACACATACACCGAGCTGAAAAACTATAATTAGGATAATGAAATGCTGAATGTAAACCCTAACTAGAGCAAACTCATGTTGCCAAGCAACATGAGCTAAAACGTCTCTATCATGGTTCACGGGGATACATTTAGTTTGGCCATAGTGTTCTCCATAGAAATGCATGGGTCAACTTCAAGGCTTTTGCGCAAATCCTAAATATTTTTTTATTGTCATGATTTTTGCACAGGTAGTTTTTCATTCACAAATAGAACAAATTTAGGAGGTGAGACGGACATTTTCAACATTTATTTTTTAAGGACCTGGTCTATGCTATTTAACGACACCCTGTTGTATTGTATGTACTCTAAACTGATGTATATGAAAAGTTTAGATGATAAATTTGATGTTCATGAAACTTGATGTACATGAAAAATTTTAATTTTAACTTTTCGACGATCTCTACCTCTCATTTGCTACTTGCTTGTACTGGGTTATGGGTTTATTTTGAAAGTACTGTATATACCGTAAATATGTTGAACTACCTATATGCTTATCAACAATGACGGAAACGTTTTAGATCATGTTGCTTAACAATATGACGTTATTCTAGTGTATTATATTGCGAGTAATAATTGAGCAGCACCTGCAAAAAAATTTTTGATTTCGGTGTGACAGACATATAAACATTCAAACATGCAACCATAAAAACAAACAGACAAACTCAGCAAATTATATTGTTAGATTTATATTGCACACATACACACACCAAGTTCAGTTGAATTCAACAGATCAAACCCAGTTGAATAAAAAGTTGTAATAAAAGGATGTAAAAATGCACATACAAATAAACTCTGTGGAGTTTATTAACTTGTTGAAGTATATGCATGGGGATATTGAATATATGCATCATGTGATAAAGGCCTATCATGATTACAGTCATTGGCGTAGCCAGCGTTTCAGTCAGAGGTAGGCAGTGATCTATCATCGCACACATTTTATTCTTACTGTATTGTTTTCACACAACTTTATTGAATACTATTTATCTTCACAAATGAAATAATTATTAAGATACTTAGTTATACACGTTACTAAAGCCAGTCTTCACGAAATGTAGATTGTAAAGAATCAATTACATGTCTTTAATATTGATATATATCCTATCCGAATTGTTATATATCCTTCGAATCGAAACCACGGGATATCTGAGCAAATTGATGTTGTCTGGTTTACGAAAATGAAATAAAATTAACTTACCTTTCTTCTTATCTGCATCTCGAGGTGGTAGAGCCATAACCACTGACTGAACCTAATCACACAAAAATTAACATTAGTATAGAAACGTTATTTGTCAAAATATAAGTGTTCGGACCAGTAGTTTTGAATAATTTTTTTACCAATCAACCTTTTAAGTAATTAGTTTGCGAGTTTTATTTATTTTTTTTTTAATACGATCGAATGGCGATCAATAGTACTAGGTACAAACATAATAGGACAGCATAAGAAATCTATCTAATGCAACAAAAAATTGGAGAATAAATAGAATAGAAAAAAACATTACACCAAGCTTACTATATACATATATACATCACAAACATAGAATAGACAGAAAAAATATCAACAAATAAAGGACAATGCAAAACTCATCAATCCAATAAAATATCTATAGAGCAAACAATCAAACTTTCAATAGTTTTACCATCGTGAAAAATTAATGTTGATGCGTATTTTCGGATACGATAAGGTCAGTTATTCAAAGTTGAAAAAACATAAAATGGGTATCGATTTTTATTCTTATATTGTTTGCAATGCGTAAAATTGAATTTATGGCTGTTCATTTGAATGAATAAAATTATCAAACAATTTGATTGTAATGATACAAAGGGTGTTCAGTATTGCCTATGAAGCTACCAGTTGGTAAGCTAAAGTCTAGTTGGGGTAAAGATAATCTTATATTGGGGAGGGGGTGAGGACTAAAAACCCGTTACTTAATTCGTCTTAAAGAGTAACTGTGCAAAATTTGATCTTAGTCGGTCAAAGGGCCTAAGAGTGCATAATGAACAAACACAGGAACTTCCTATTTTATTGTACAGTATATACTGTACATTAAATTAGAGACTAGAAAAGACTGATCCTAAATTGAACACTTTGCTCGAATTGAGGTCTGCTGTTTGCACATACGTACAAATTTACATTTAATTTGTGCTCTAAATGAAAATTCTTATCAATGCTTACATGGCTTTTGTCATATATTACATGGTATCGATCAATGGAATATATGAATCAAGTTTTTATACTATACCATGGGGTACATATCACCTCTTTCCCATTCAGAGTTACGTGATAAAATCAGCTAAAACGAAGGACTCGTGTATTTTGCACGTGGATTCAGTTTGGGGTTTGACACGATGATTTTCTCTGGGTTTTCCTGTTTCGTAAAACCCCAACTGAACACCATCACCCTAATCTCACTGGCATCATATGATTCTTCTGAATTAAAGTCTTGTGCACCATAATGACAAACTTAACGGAAGTCGGTTCGCGCGTTAAAATCTAAATATCTACCTACCCATATCTTGTATTTTGTAAAACAAATCTCACCTGAAGTAGGAGTAACAACAGCTGTAGCTTCATTTTTGCAAATGGGAAGACTACACGTGTTCCATCATCTTTCACTGTTTTGTTCCTACTGCTATGTTGCTGTAAAATACTTCAAACGTTTGACTATCTTTCGTTGGTTTGTTGTTATTGCTATGATACTGCAGAACAACAGACTGTCAAAAATCTGTCATAAGCATGCTGTATAGACAAGTAAGTCTATGAACAAAACAAAAGAAATTACTTTCTTATGTTGATGTTTTTTTTACGTTATTTTTACGAGCTTGAGCTCCATTCTCATTTCATCATTAATGCATGGCTTAATTGGCAAACTACACTGATGGCGAAAATAGTTTTGACATGGTCAGAAATGTTTGCTATTTTGTTCTTGTCACGTTTTTCTTGACATTTTGTCCGTGTGAAAATTGCTGGCTCATTTTCATTTTATTATTAATGCATGTAGTAATTAATTGCTCAGAATCTATCTGTGACAATTAACAGCCAAAGAGTTGGTGATACATTTTTTTTATATATATTTTTTTATTGATTGATTTCCAGATATTTTAAACTAGTTGCTTTGATAGTTTGGATATTGTATCTTTTTACGTGTGGAAATAAACAATTTGAAATGAAATACGAGGGTGAATCAAAAAATAACTTTCACTTGTGAATAAAAAATTAACAAAACGACAGATACACATCACGCATGTTAGTATAAAAGTACACCCTTTATTCATTTTTGCACAGACTAATTTAATCACTGTAAACACTTATTGGAACGTGTGATCAACTTTTCGATACCCCTTCCCCATTGACGAATTCGCTCCAGTTTTGTGCAGCCATTTCAGGACGACCATTTTCACAGTTTCATTGGTTTGTCCTTCAATTTTTGTCCTTCAATGGTTGTTCTTCAATTTTGTTTCCATTTTTTCGGTCAAACGACGAAGGAAATTGAAGGACAACAATTCCAAACCAATGAAACTATGAAAATGATGGCCCTGAAAACGCTGCACAAAACAGAAGCGAATCATCATTTAGGGGGCGGGGGTATTGACAATATGATCAGTAACAAAAGTTCCAACACGTTCCAATAAGGGAACGTATAATCAAATACTCGTTTACAAGGATTAAACGAGTGTGTGGAAAAATGAATAAATGGTGTACATTTACACTAACATACACAATCTGTGTCTATATCATTTTGTTATTTCTTTATTCACGAGTGAAATTTATTTTTGATTTACTCTCGTACATAATTACTTGACATGAAAGGGGTCCATTTTCCTACGGAATATTTTTCTCTCTATATTTATATTTTTGTGGTATATTTTAAATAATCATTGCATACAGTAGCTACCACCCATTTAGGTTTTTATTCACAGCGAGGAGGTAACCTGTGCTATAGCACATGAGGATGTACACTGGTGCATTCTGATTTGGAATCCCCTTTTTATGCTAATCTTTGTGTACACTTTTTTATGGTTGTTATGGTATTTCTAGTGTTTCCATTGACAAGTAAAGTGTATTTCACTTGTCAATGGAAACACTCTTAACACGGAGACAGACAGATGGATAAATAAACAGACAAACACTTGCCTTTTATATAGTTTAATTGATGGTGCATAAATGATTTTAAACACTTCTAGCGTACAACACAGTAATGCAAATGTGAAATTTCACACAATTCTTTAATTACATATTCTAAAATTTAAAATGCGGCAAAAGTAAATGTTAGTCGAATTTTTTCTCAATACATATTTCATAGTAACATTTTATAATTTGTTCCGTATATGTTCATTGCTATGGGCAGAAATACTATGGTACTGTCATAGCATAGTATCATCTGTACTTTTTGTAAATCAATCCGATTTGAACACAGCATGGTCTGAATTCAACATGGTAGGTGATTTGTAATTGTATTTGTGACGGTTCGTCCATTGCTTGGATTGAAAATTAGCTTTTCCATCAAAATAGACTGTGTTGACATAATCTAATAATCGGTCGACCTTTTGTGGAAATTCTTGCGCTGGTGTGTTAGATGTTTCGGCATCACTCGTGATTGGTGCGATCATGAGGGATCGATCTTTAAGATTTTTGTCGTTGAATCCAAAGAGCCCTTTGATTCTTCCCGAAACGAACTTCGTAATATCAACCTGTTTAGGTTTTTTCTGGAGTTCGTGCTTCACTCTTTCAAACGATCTAATTATAATGGTGAGGAAAAGATTGACCAGCAAAAGGCTGGTAATGAACGCGAAACTAAAAAATACAACTGGTCCGAGGAGTGGGTGGTCATTTTTGTAAGTTTGGAAGTCGAACTTGTACACGGATATTGAGAAAAGCGATATGATGGTACCCATGATGCTTGAATACTTACTCGAAGATGTGGAGAACATGCAATTGAACAATTGTCCAAAAGCAGTGAAAACTACAACAAAGATCATGCTGAATCCACCCAAATCATTAGAGCATCTCTGAAGGGTTTCTCCAATGGCCGCAAGCCTTTGATTGAATCTCAGGAGTTTGGTGAATTTAACCATTCCCAGAAAAACGACCAGAGCGATAAGCAGTTTGAGCGTGCTAGTTAAGTAGTAGCATTGCTGAATATTGACGTAATAGTTTCCTTTGGTTTCCTTGAAACGTTTCAGAACTTTATCTACCTCGTAGGATCTGATAATTGTAATGACTACCCCAGCGTAAGAGAAGGCGATGATCATGAGCTCTATGTAAGTGGTGAATTGTCGAAAGTAGGCTCTGCCAAGTTGACGTAAGTTTCGAATTTCCATAATGTTGTAGTAGATTACAAACCCTATGTAAATTAGTTGGCAAACAAAGATAAAGGTTCCAGAAGGACCTTGATAAGGTAGAAGTTGAATAGCGTCGATTAGATAATCGGCCATTAATGTCCCGCCTGGAGCAAACTCAACGAAGAATCTAGCAACAGTGAACAGGTTGACCTGTAATAGAAAATAAATACAATTTAAATAGAAAATTAATAGAAAAATTAATATTGTTATACGGGTGTTAATCTGATATCTTCATGAACTTGAGAATTTAGTTGAGCAATTGTTACCTGGGCGTTATAAGCAGAGAATTCAACTAAAATGGCTCGAGTGAACTCGTCGATCCATTTGGTCTCTTTGAGTTGGTCAAAGTCTTTTATAATTTCATCAGTGGGTTTTGTCAAATCATATACGTAGCCACCACCACCATAAACATTCAGATGACCAACGAATGGAAACCCATTCAAGCTTTTAGACGTTTGGTATTGAAATGCTCTAAAGGGGGAAGTTTACAAAATTAGTTTCATAATACTGCACATAGACAGTAAATATATAGATAGTATTTAATTTATGCAAGTTTCATATAGGTATGCGATTGAAAGGCTCAGGGCAGTGATCGGTCAGCTCAACTTTTTAAAATTTTACAGTATCGACAAAAAAACTATTTTGAACAGTAAAATAAGTGCAAAATGTTTCAAACTAATCATTTAGACATGTACAGAACACTTTGTTTATTCATTTTTGGCCAAAAATACTTTACTGGTAATATCTTTATTTTCAGAGTAAAGAAAAATGTGAAATGTACCTGTCTGTTGTTTGTCCTAAAATCAGTAGAGAACAAATAATAAAGAGTTCCCGGACAGCTGTGAAGCTAACTTGACTTATGCACCCAACAATAACTATCAGCGCCATTTATGATAATATCTTGGTATCTGAGCATTAGATTGGCCTTTTTGCTTGCATCAAAAGAAATTCTACCATATACTCATAATAACTATAAAGATTTCGTCATTATGCGATTTTGTGTGGTTGTGCACAAATGACAAAGCTCGTGCAATTGTTGGATTTCTTACAATCAGTGTAGCACGCCATGTGTGGTATACATGTTTGTCTTTATGCTGAAATTTCACACTATTGCTATTTTATTTTTTAGAAAATTTTGATCTGCGATTTTTCATTCATGTTACTTTTTTGTAGAACGTAGTCTTTGCATAAATAAAAGACTATCAGTGTCACAATTTTTACAGTACTATCTTAATATAGAGTGTTTATTGAGTTGAAAACAGAACTAACCTATCTACAAAATTTTTCGAGAGAGAACCGTTCACTTCTTCTTTCCAACCTTTTGTGAAACTTTTCTTGTGTTCATGCAAAAATTTAGAATGAACGGCTGAACAATTCATCAAGTATGCAAAGTTGGTTTTGCAGTGACCTAGTAAATAATACATTTTCATGTAGGTTAATTTAATTTGTTATTTTTTAATGTTTTATAACGATTGCAAAATTTAAGTTCTTGCTGATATAAAAGTTTCACGCAATTTTAGGTATGGCAACTCGTGCAATTTGTTGATATCTGTGACGTTAGCTTCTTCCCCAACCAATTAAAACTGGTTGGCCAAAAGCTGACGTTACAGTTGTCAATAAATTGCTCGAGTTGTCATACTTAAAATTGCGTGTCAGAAGGCATTACTACTGCGATTTACCCAGATCTATCTATCTGTGTATAACGCGTTATACAGCATGCTGTATATATAACGCGTGTTGTATAACGTCGAGTGACGTGGTCGATGTTCCGTCGTAAAAATGGCGGCTGCCCTTTGAGATTCGTATTGTTTTTGGCTTCAGATCAATTCTGACGCCCAAATAAAAATGTTAAAACAAGTTGAAAAGATATATTGATGTGTCATCGAGTCTCGAAAGAAAACGTCAGCGATTGCTTTCTGAGAGATTGTTTCGGCGAATGTTTTGGACGAATCCAAAACTTTGTAGAAATAGGAGCGTCGGGTAGGAGGAGGTCTTTAAAGCTACGTTCACGTTGGACTCATTTTCCCTGAAAACGCACATAAACGTGCAAAGATGGTCGATAACCAATATAGGTTCTATGTAAATTAAACAGACTTATCGAATATCCTTGCACGTTTATGAGCGTTGTTAGCCGAAAAAGCGTCTAACGTAAACGCAGCCTAAGTGTTCCATTCGTTATCGTTTAAACTTTGTTTCAACTTAACTTTTGTTTAAACTTTGTGAAACAAAATGCAGGAGTTAAGTTTATCGAAATAAAGTGCTTAGGTCAACTTAATAATCGGATGCACTTTTCATCATCATCTTTCGCCATCTCAGTTAAATACTTCCGTCTACATGTGAGGTGTAATACCTACTAAGGTAAAACATAATTTTTTATAATTATTATCATTTGATATCAAAAAAAGAAATTATTATTTACTTTAATAGGTATTCTACCTCACATGTAGACAAATTTATTTTTCACATTGCCTCAAATAGAAGCACCGAAGCTATGCCCATAGCGACGGAATTAGGTTAGTAATAAAAGAATTTTTGGTCCGATTAGGTTAGACTAATCAATTTTAAATGTGTTTCATGTGTTTTTGTTTGTTTTCTTCCGACCTAACCCAGTCTTTAAACCCATTTTCTGATTTTTTGCTTTAGATGCCGCCAGTTGAGGCTCTAAAGTGAATGTTATATAAAGGTAGAAGGGATGTTAGCATCCGTGCATGGCACGGGGCTACTTCTAGTTCAGAAATGTTGGCTTACCTGGCTCTTCACGAATTTGTCTCATAATAGCATAACCTATCATGCGATTCACACTATCAGCCAGATAGCCTTTCATACCATATGGAGGAGCATTATTGTAGGATCTAGTGACTCGGATTCTCTTTAAGAGAATGTCAGTAGACCAATCCCAGAAATCATGTATGGTTTTGATCTGAAAATACAAATTTATTGTTGTTTGAATTGTCTGTTCTTCAGTGAACACGAGTTGAGATTGATTATCTTGTTGTTTTGTTTTCACCTCGTAGTAACTGCTTGAACTTGTTGGTCTCAAGAAATCATTTCGGATAGTCTTTTGCATCCAGAAAGAGTGGGGGTCGTATGTTCCATAACCAATGATTGATAACAACCACAAAAAGATCACATAAATCATAATTTCTTTCAGGATGCTCCATATTTTTACTTCTTCGACTCTCTTTTGTCGAACTTTTTCAACTAATTCCGGGTTATGCGAGGGAAGGAAACTAGCCTTTTTGGGTTTGGTGGGATCTGACAAAGTTTGGAAACGAGATAATCGTTAAATCAATCTGTATTTTGTCAATTATAAACGAGTCATTACGAGTAGCTGTACCATTCGTATTATCCAGCCATTCTTCATCACTTTGAAGATGTGGATCTTCTTCATCCTCATCTGCATCATCTTCGTCAGTTTCAATTTTTTTACAAACAACAGACAGAAACATTGCGAATAGAAAAACCTGTCAAAACACATGTTACAATCATTAGCAATAACTTTGGTTAATTATAGTTCTAGTTAATAAATTACAAAATCAGTAATTTTAAACAAACTAGAAAAGAATAAACTAGAGAAGTCTTTCTTGGCCCAGCCTGGGATTGAAGAAGAGTACAGTACATTGAATTGTACCCCAACCATCTTAGATTCCAGATCTTAACGGTACATGCTTGGAGCTTTTAAACTGTATTTAAGTTCAGATACCCTGTATATTCCAGGCTGGGACATAGAAAGGACATGTTTTGTTGTTTTTTGTTTTCTGCTTTAGTTTGTTTGGAAATATAAATTCTTTGACTGTTGATTTTTCCAGCCTAGTTAATGGAAATTTTCTTGGTTAGAAAATCAATTTTATATTTTATTTTACCTTTATAGGTTGGGTGAGAAATATTGATGAGAAGAAGGAGACAATGAGTGATGTCACCCACTTCTTCGTCTTATCGTTACCAAACTGAATTCCATAGGCCCACAAAAAGAAAACGGACAGTACTAGACACGATATGCACAGAATCCAAGCTACTACAGAACACCACCAAGGTAAGGTGAATCTTCTTTTTTTCTGGTATTTAAGTGGTTGAACTTTGCTGCTAGCTGGTTTGTCTTTTGAGGTACTTGCGGCTTGATTCAAAATGTGGTTAACTGAACCTAATATAAGAAATATATTGTATACATTCATTTACTGTCGATATGCCAAACCGTCACGGTACTTAATGCAATTATGTTACTGAACTAGTTTATTTTAAATTTAATACAAAATATTTTAATATGGGAGTTTGGGTTTAGTATATTGATCCACGTAGTGCTATTGTCATACTATTTAGTGATTAATGATTGTACTAGTACGTAGTTTTGTGAACATCAACTCAGTTAACAAAGTAAAATGGACCATGTGCCAAATAACTAGTCAAGTTATGAGCAACTTGAGTGAAATAAAATAAAATATAAAATAATAGAGTAAAAAGTAAATAATGAGTGATTGCCATAAAAATTTGATCACTTGTGCAGAAACCCATAATGAAAAACTTGTGTGAGCTATTTGAAGCGTTCGTAAGAAAAAATAAAATAACAAACAAATGCCACTTAGTTTTACTTTTCGAAACATAGACTTTACTACGTGCAGTCAACTACAATTAACTTGACTACTTAAACCTGAACAGCTATAAGTATAGTTGCTGGTAACTAGAAATTGATCTCAATTGAAAACCTCTTGCATGTGGTAAACTGAGCTAATGTGCATCACACTAAGAAATTTTGTTTTCTGAGTGCATAGGAACATTTACGTTGTTTGTTCATTGCTTCGTCGATTCGCGATGGTCTCAACTTCCTCGGTCTTGACTTTCGAAATAAGAAAATTAGCAGAAAGCTGGGCGGAAAGATGATTAGATTGGAGAACAATCCTACAGCAATCTGAAATAAGAAGTATTGGATTATTTAAAATAAACAAAAATTTACACGTGGTGATATTCGTGAAAGAAACTTGTTGAGTTTTCACTTGTTCTGGGCTGACGTGGAAAGGGCCGAACTTCATAGCATTACCAGATGGTTTCTCGGGTACAGTTCCGTACCACATGGCGTTCACTAACATCGATAAGTACAGCAAGGCCATACAACAGCTAACTCTCTGACATCTTGAAAAACGACTGCGAGCTGGCCGAAAAAATATCGAAAACCACAAGTGACCATCTGTTAGATTTTTTCTTGATGTGGTAGTGAACAGGTGGTTGAACTCGGTTAGTAGCTGTTTGTCTGCTACAGGGATCACTCGATCAATCTGTATTATGTGTAATGCAAGCATGAAACGTTTAAATATAAATATAAAGCATCATATTACTTTTTTAATATAACGCATAGCTGATTTTTTTTACCATTCCAAGATCTTTTTCCAATGCGAACCATGTGTTTCCAATGAATTCAAACTTCTCTCCGGTTTGCACATCTCGAAATATCACATAGCTCAGATACCATGATGCAAATGTACCTTTACCTGAATTATCATGCCAAAGTCGTAGAAATTGCAGTTGACCCAATGGTCTAAAAAAAATAAGTTTTAACTGATAAGCTGTTCAGTTATTCCATGACCAATGGTATTTGTGGTTGAAAAATTGTACCTTGGAACTGCCATGACAAACACATCTGTAGCATTTCTGCGAAATATCTTTCGATGATGCGTTCCAAATTGTCTAGGTGCTGTTTCATCTTTGTCTCCCGAGAGCATGAAACTTACCTAAAGTAAAGTTGTTTTTTCATAATTATCATTTCATAATTGATACATGATAAAGTACTGGTGTGCTATGAAATTTACTTTTGAGTCTGTACTAGCTCCAGTAACATCTCCAGTGAAAACCAGTATTTCGTACAAATATTTATCTTCCACGTTGTTATCTGGTAATGGTAATGCTCCTAGCTGAAAGAAACGATATTAACTTAAGTGACTATAATGCTCTTGGCCATAAGTTGTGAAATTTAAGAACTTCAGAAACGACATACCTTTTCTTTGTCTTTCTTATCCTTATACCTGGCCCAAATCATGAAACCGATGTAGGCGACTAAAGTGATGAGAATGGTCATGTATATGGTGAGGTTATCTGCAAAGCTGGCGTGGGCAAACACGTAATTGAAGTCAATAGGATTTGGTGGCACAACAAAACCGCTTCCGAATGATGTCAAATGAGTGCATTGACAGTGTGTTTGCAACGCAGTCGAACTCACCACCTAATAAAACTTGTGTTAGTATATTTGAACTACTTGTATATGTGATCGCAAAAGGTTTGTTTTCAATCTAACTGTTTTCTCACCCAACATCCACCCGAGCTCCAACTTTCAGTTTCTTTGTCATAGTAAAGACAATTGGATACTAGAGTTTCCATTTCGTAGGGGGATGTCCAGTTACGGTTGATCATGGTTTTTGTAATTTGAGTGGATTGATTCACGGATGCAATATCAGATAACAATTGGATGATTCCCAGATAAAAAGCACCAGTTTGGTTTTCTAACTTTTCATTTCTAACATCGTTCTGAAATGTACCATCAGTGAAATTTTCTTCTTGAACAATCCATCTGTGATCAAACTCGTCAAGAGTTGGTTTCTTTTTGTGCTGTAGGAATAGCGCATAGATATCGGTTGTTTCAGTGGGTGTGAACTGTATAGTGAGGGCAGAATCGTGGCTGTTAATTATAATTTGATGGTACATCATGTCTTCGAACCACTTCAATTTTGGTGTCACGATACGTGTATCTAAAAAGAAAAGTTTAGGATGAAACGAAGATGTATTCGATTAACACATTAAAAAAATTAAGATTTAATGTTATCTTCACCTGATGCATTGGTTGATGCATTTTCTGGTGCAGGATATCTCGGGATGAAAATGTCAATAGGTTCTGTGCTGTTGGATATTGTGACTCTCTCGTCAGCGCTGATTGTTCCACTGAAGATATCAATTTCGACCACTTTAGTGTTTCTAGACAGTCGGTTAAGATTTTTTCCTGCTACATGTACTAAGTTTCCCCATTCAATGGCCTAGTACAAAAACACAAGTATATCACCTTCGGAATGAATTGTTTATATTGTAGTATTTGAACACAAAATCAGATAGAACTTACTGCAACACCCACGGGGAGATCTTTTTCACAATCTGGACCTTGGTTAGTGAGCATACAATAATCTGGTAGTTTAACTTCACTGCCTCCAAGCTTTGCAGCGAATTTAGGATCATCTTCGCCATTGAAGCTAAAATACATGAATAACCGCAAAAAAATATACTTGATGCAATGCTTCATGGTTTTTAATTAATTTTTGAAGCATAAGCACTACTTATTAAACATGTGCAGGTGATTTGCATAAGTGAAATGATACAATGCAATTGAAGAGTTGGGTAGAATAACGGCGCAACTCAAAAATGTAGTTTTGAAAAATAAGATTAAAAATTTGTGGCGCCTTCAAATTTAAAATTAAAAAAACTTCCTGTCAATTACATAGAAAACAGGATAAAAGAAAAATGAACAGGTTTTGTAAAAAAATGTCAACTTTAGTAGACAAGTCTTAAGTTACAGGTTAATTTTTTAAAAAATGCAGTTACGTCGATATTCTATCGAATAAAACTATTTTCAGCATTTTGGAAATATTTTAGGGATTGTAAAGCGCCAAATAAGCTGATGTAAATGTAAGCCCTTTTTCACATCTGCATACTGGAAAGGCATTTGAGAGATTAGAACAATGGTATTCAAAGAATGGTCATTTTTGTTTTTGATATCAGCTTGAAGAGTTTCGGCACAAGTTTATGATTATTTTAATAAGTTAATCAAATAGATAAGAAATGTTTTAAAAATGAATAAGGCAAATTAGAATGTGCCCCGTTGAAAATGTTTCAACTTCTCCTATGTCACATTTCAAACTGCAACAAACTATTTAGCCTAATTAAAAACGAATTGCGTGCAACTTGATACAGTGATTTGTTACCCATTTCTTGTATATTCAAAACATATCAACGATGACTATCTCGTTTTAATTTATCAGATCATCATGAGAAATTCTAATCATGACCAAATTTACTAACCCGAATTTACCAACATAAAAAACTATTTTTTTAGAAAATTTGAAAAAAAATAAAAATCTGAGCATCACACAATAAACAGAAGTATACTATTTTGTTATATGAGTTGTGATAAAATTTGACAATTTCTCTTAAAGATAAAACCAATGTTTCAACGTACTCCGTGTCCCAATGTGCCCCTACAGTATTGGGATAAAGTTTGTCAAAAAGGCAATTCTGAAAAGTTTTACACTCATTAGGCACTTTATAAAGTAAATTACTGTATATTTAATTACTGTGTATCATTCCAATAAGTCTTTACTGTACCGCATAAAGCTTGTGAAAATTATTTCAATGAACATTGTTACCCAAACTTTTACACAATGTTTAACTAATTATTCTATGTGATCATTATAACATTCTCAGATTAAACTAAAAATATTTTGCATTTACCTTGCTATTTTTGCCACGATATTATTTTGAGTTACAATGTTGAGGCTTTCTTCTCCAGGAACTAAATGTTTCATCAGCATACCTGTGAGTTCATCAACTACTTCATTTACCATTGCGGTTTGATCCCTAGCCTGCCAAACAAGTGGAACCAAAAGATCAGTGTAATTGGCTATGTAGATACTGGATATCTGGATATTGTAGATCTAAAATTCAATAAAAATTGGGACTTCTTACGTATTTAAGTGTATCTTCTCGTATCGACAAAAGCTGTTGTTGAAATGGATCAGTTGGTACTTCAAACGATGCTATGTACATGGTATAGAAAATAATACAATCACATCTCAGTAACTGGAAATGTTTTTACTGACAATGAGCTTAGTAGTAAAAATGGTTGTTTAACCTTCATTAACGTGGACACTTGTATCGTATTCAATCTCATCAACATCCTGAACATCACTGGGTACATAAACATTTTGAAGGACTGTGTTGGCAACACTCTGTGAACAGAAGTAAGAAAAGCTTATTTTATGAAGTTTTTTAAAATGTAGTTTGTTTGGACATGTTAACTGTGATGTTTATAAATTGGAATATGTTTCACAAATTTGTTTGAACTTGCCTCCATAACTGCTCCTGCTATGGTAAAAATTCCAGTAGCAAAATCTGTTGCTTCTTGTGGTGTGTTGAATTGTAAAAGAGGACTGTTTTTGAGCTTCTTGAGTAATTCTAGAATTGACTTGACGGCGACGCCCTTGAAATTTGTTAATATATTAGCCATAAAGGCAAAAAATCTTGGCACTAAAGCAGCAATTTTCATAATTAAAACATGTGATGGAAAGTGGTTTGTACTTTTCCTAAACGATTAAGTAGGTTTCCAGTGCCTGCTGTTCCTCCTAAAGTGAGAGCCACGAGCTGCAGGTCATTGAAATTTGAGATTGTAATATCCTCCATGTCTTGCAAGTTCTCTGTCATTGTCTGTGGGAGAAGAAATGCACACATTGTTGTGACATAATCAATTCAGTTGCTATGTATCAGAGCTATTGCGCGAATTTATGTTGCGGTTCATAAATCACTGGATGCTTGACACAGTAATGGAAATTTATGCGATTTTCAATTTGTCATGTGTGGATTAAACATAATTCTTGCATCAATCAAGGCCCTCCTGCGCACTGATTTGAAACTTACCTTTGAGAGTAAAACTCCCAAGTCAAAATTTTCGTCATCTTTCTCTGTTGATAATAATGTTAAATTAGTTTCCATTGTTCGTACAAATCGTGTTACAAAATCGTTCATAAGCATACCTATTTACTAACAACAATAATAATATACTTACGTGGAATAGACGATTTGTTAGGAAAATTGTCCACGGTGACTTCACCAATTCCTTGTAATGCTTGCATGAACTTGAATTGATTTCCTGTTTTTTTAGTCAGTTGAAGTTGACCACTCGAGAGATACTTAAGAAATAGTTCTTGGTCAGGCATTTGCACCTGTAATGTAAACGTACGAGTTTCTATTTACTACTAATTTTCTTTATATATGGTATGTCACACATTACATCAGGGAACTGTGTGATGGAGAATAAATAGCTCATGATATACATTATATTTATACAGTATGGTAACGTAGACAACTATACACTGCATACTTATACCATGTATTACAATATACAACCCCTGGCAAAAAGTATTTGATATATTTTACCACAGACATTGATTCTCCTCATATAGTGTTACAAGTGGTGAGCATGTGATTTTTCAAACAAAAACAAACAATGGGCAGATAATGGGTTATTTATACTACCAAA
>JAQIWH010004759.1:0-16159 GCA_034695005.1 Cryptops parisi
TATGAATTGTAACAATGAAAAATTATATTTGGAAATAAAAGCCTTTTTTTAGAAATTTTTTTTTGTAATACTTATTTTACCAACACTTTAAAAATGTCTAGTGTTAAAATATACTTTTCTGTTAAAACTATTTTTGTTAGGATTTTCGGATAAGATTTCTTTTTTTTTTGTGTAGATTTATGTAAATGTATGTCTCCTTGGGACGAAATAATAAACAATTCATAAAATTTTGATGCATGGGGTTACAGTAATTCAACACGCAATATTGTCTATACTATAGGGCAACTTTTGGAAGAAGCGGCCGAAACACGAAACAAGTATTTTCGCCCATATAGACAAAAAATTTCCAGAAAGTTCTCGCGTGTTTACTGTAACAGAGATGTATTGAATAGATTTTTATTAACTTTTGACCCACTGTTAAGTAGTTCAAAACCAAGACTCCCGGGAAAAAAAACATTTTCCAAGGATAAGGTGGAACTTCTCCTAACAGGGACAGTTTCCTTGCTTCCGACAGAAGATAACAGCGACGAGAAAGAGGAAAGTGATGATGAATAAAACGAAAAAACATATTTATTGTTACTTTTCTTACATGATTGATTAAAAATATTATTTATTATGACTCATAAACTCTTTTTATTACAAATCCAATCAAAAAACACAATTTAATAATTTTGGCCACGTTTTGAGGTCAAATACTCCTCTGTGGGCTGGTTTAACTTGAAATTAGATCTTGTTGAAAGTTTTAGTTTTAACCAGATATAAAATAATTTTTTGCGTTATTTTTTACTAACAACTTGCACCTCGACATCGACAGAAATGTGACAACATTAGCAATAAAATTCATAATTGACATACTTGAGCAAAACAATTAGTTCTGTTATTATACAAAAACAAAACGTCAACCTTATTAGTTCAAACAAAACACGTCAAAGGTTGGTCAAACATTTAACGAAACAACATTGTTTATCAAATAACGCTAATGCAACACATGTGAATGTGTATATACTTACAATTTTGAGGTAAAAGTCGTGACTATAAACATTATTTAAAAAACATCCGTTTATTTATAGTAAACTGATTTTAAAAGTCAATCGTTTTTAAAACAAGATACCAACCCTGTTTCCACTGCAGACCTTGTTTATATCAATACGCTTTTAATTGAATTTTATTTTTAATAGAGTTTGTGAATGGGATTTTTTACCTGTGACAAATCATACAATCTAATAGTAAAAGAGTATTTCAAAGAAACCGAATTCGGTTCATGTTTTCCTGGACAGTTAGTATTGCAATATATTCGATCATCCAAATGCTGAGAAAGCAACGTTTTCAGAATTAATTTTTTTGCTTCGGAGCAAGTTAAAGATAACCCATCAGGTAGTGTAGTGGTTTGGCAATGATGATTTCAGCAATTTGTTACTACTGCAAGTGCTTTTTCAGCAATTGTGCAATGAAGTGCACGAGCAACGCATTATCCCCCATCGAAATGTGAATAACATTCATCTTGGCTGAGGCTGTCGTTGTCGTCGTCGGTGGAAAATAGATGAAGGGACATGTCATCCGTGTAAAAGGGCGACCAAGCACTCTGCATAAAGCAACAATTTCCCCCTTCAATTCATATTTCATTTGAGGGTCTCGGAACAGCTCGGGAAAAGAGTCGTCTGTGCTCACTAGATGCACTTGGCCAATTCACTCGCCCTCTTCAATATTTTAACCGATTTTCTCTCTTGCTTAATCTGCTCCTAATCCAGTAGTGGATCAGTTAGAATCCTCCGTGCCATCGATTCTTCCATATATCAAGTGATATCCCGTCAATGAGTCACTTTTCCGTTTGCATTTGGTTCATCCCGAAAACCGACGAACACGCGTGACTCAACCAACCGCAGAAAAGTCCCTGCGGAAAAGGGACTCAACTTCATGGTTTCCATTGTGTTTTTGTCTCCCGTTTTGGACGCAGATTGAATAAAGGGAGAGAGGAAGTTTTAGGGTATATGCCAAAAAAAGAGGGTGAGAGAGAGAGAGAGGCAGTATAACGACCCACCATTATTTGCCAGGCACACGCGACATTTCTTTTATGGGTTTAAATGGACGGTCTGCCATCTTGGGATCCGGGTTCCATCAACGGATAAAGTTTCTTCTTTACTCCCTTCTTCCCTTTTTGGATGTGCGTGTAATTAGAATTGATGCGCTCTCATCGAAAAGTCGGTTGGAACGCGTTAACTCAATCGTTGCAATCAGGCCAAAACAATTTAGCTACACGAGGTCATGATTCAAGTGAAAGAGGTCAGACAGATTGTCCAGAGGGAGCAAAAGCGAATTGTCAACAGAGGAGGAAAGAACGGATTTGGATAGTGCTGACCGTTGTGCTGATGAAAGATTAATGTGACTTTTGCACCCATTTCCCTTTTGCCTGGAGTTCAACACGAACGAAACTGTCTCATTAATTCAAAGTTAGTGCTACTTAAGTCTTACTACCTTTCATTCATGATGCGTGGTTTCTTGAAAGTGTCTTTTAGAGTTTCGATACACCTCTTGTAGACCAAGTCCAGCAGCTGTTTGTAACTTTCAACGTGTTACTTTTATCGTTAATTTTATCGCGTCGTCCTAACTGTTGACAAGACGGGATGATTATTCTCAATGGACAGTGTTTGTGTGTGTGTGTCTGTGAACTTTAAGAGCTGGCTAGCAAAGACAAAGTTGACGTTAAGGAGGTTGCTTTAACGGGAGGAATGGTTGCAGAATCCTTCGGGGACGTGGATCTTAATTCCACTTTTGTATTAATTGGCTGGCATTAGAAAAATGGTTGCGTCACATCACGCCAAGATTACGATGCAGATTAGAAGGATCATAATCCCCTTTGTGTCGTTGCTTCTCTCTTTCTCTCTCTTGGGCATTATTATCTTTTCGCTGAGCCGTAAACCTTTTATGACAAGGGACCACCAACTCACTTTGGCCTAACATCTCCCATCCCAAAAGCCCTTTCGGCGAGGTCCAGACGTTGTCGTCGTCGTTGTCGAGAAAAGTCCATATAATTAACCCGGTTAAGGAGAAGTGGGGGGAAAAGACTCGATTTAATCTCCTTTACTAACACCTGGAAAGATTATCGATTTTGATCAACTCGGTCTTGCACTTAATATCGGATCATTCCAAATTGCTTGTTTTGAGAAAAAAACGGATTCACTAAATGAGTTAGCACTTTGTTTATCGTTTTCTTTATCTTTTAAGAAACGCAGTGTAATTTTGGTTTACCTTAGTTAATACATTTATCTAATAATCCAGTTTGAATCTTAGACTTGCTATGAACTTATATGACGTTAGATATGTATGGTCTAAGTTCTTGAATTAACTTTTATCTTGGTTGAATAATTTAAAAACTGCGAATGACATAAACTTTGCTTTGTTACACTTACTGTATTTAGATAGGATGAGTTTAAAGAGATTTTAAACATTGAAGTCGCGGAATATCTTGTTAGAAGAGCCACCACGTCATTGACCTCATTTCACAGCTTCAGTTTAAACGAGAAAGTCAATAAAGGTGGCAAGTCAGGCTTAACAAGTATTCGGAAATCCATTTACGTGAAAATTTTATTGGTTCTATATCTCTGAAAACGGGTCCGGATGCTCTGGCTAACGTTTATAAATAGTGTAATATACTTGGTCTTTCACCAGCAATTCGACTGGAAACTGGGGATTGGCAAATTACGTCGGAGGTATCATGTTTGGAGAAGGCGGTTATTAACGGATTATTACCGGTTTGCATTTGATGGCAGTGGTAGACGAATGGAAACGGATATGGGTTGTAGTAGTCACAGATATCAGTCGCCGTGGACTCCCAACTGTGTCATTATTATCGCGTCGAATGCAGGCTCATTCAATAGCATTTTCGTTCACTCTCTCTTTTCCCCCCACTTGGAATGGGTTTCCCATCGATTGGCCATAGTGGCCTAAGCGCTTGCCATTCTTTGGCTAGATGCTAGATCGAGTAGCGGAATGGTGAAATCATACCGCCTAGGGTGCCAATGATATACTACTGCTCATTGGATTGCGTGTTTGTTCGAATGAAATTGGAACTATGGAGACATTTGTTGTTGACTCGTACAAAAAATGGAGCGGGAGAGGGAGAAGAAATCATTTGGACTTAGACAAACATTCACGAAGGACTGGGCTGTTGTGTCCTTTCCTGATATGACCTCATAAAACATTCTTACCCTGCAATTGTACTTGCGATTTATGGGACATTTATTGACTAGGTTGGTCATCCGGTGTAACTCTTAATATTCATGAAACGTATTTCTGTATACCTAAAAAATACAGTGTTTTTAAAGGGTAAACAAAACATCAAAGTAGTCTATTTGTACATTTGAAGAGTGCAATTTTTTGCATAAAAATCAACCAGACTTTGTAACTGGTACGCTGAGTGACATACTGTATATTTAAAAATAAGTTTATCGCATCAGGAAACCATTAAAATTTTGTACAGTTTTCAAGGTCATTTACAAAAATAAGGCGGATAATAAACAATTGCATTAAAATGCTTTTTAAGCACACTTTTTATATATTGTCATATACTGATGTACGGTACATACTGTGTGTAGATACATACTGCAAAGAATCTATTTTTTTTATTTTTGAATATTTCGATTTATGCGAATTTATATTTATGCGATCGTAGAGAAATTCGATATTTGGTTTATGCGAGTTTTGAGTAATTCTGTTTTTGAATTCTGAAAGTTTGATTTATGATTTATATGTGAGATTTTTTACATTGGACTATGCAGTATATTCTCATAAACGAGTAGATGGCAGTGTACGCTCAATTTCCAGCTGGCTCATTCACTCACAACTCACAAAAGGAACAAACTTCATTGGACAACATGATAAAGAAAATCTTTGACTCATGCAAAAGGTTATATTTTGTGCAAATCTCGAATAAATTGAAAATCACATATATCAAAATTAACCTAAAATACCAAATTTTAAAGTTGTGCCATCGCACAAATTGCATATGACGATAATTTAAAATTTATTTTGTCGCATAGTGATAAAATCGAACATAAAAACATAAACGTACATAAAACCTACCACTTCCTGTACGTTCATGAATTATGATTACAGAAATGCATTATAAACGTACTGTATTAACAGGAACTTTACTGCACCTTAGGTTATTTAAATCTACACCTGTGAATTCATCAACATTTACAAACTTTTTATTTCTACTATATAAAAAAATACGGTAGGTTTCTTGGCCAAAGAAAGAATATTTAACGCAAATTGCATTATTGATTGTACATAAACATGATAATCTTTTGCTGCAATCGGTGCCAACTGTTTGGCAAAGTTTCATTCATTTGACTGCCAACCCCTTTTAAGTTATGCAAATTATCTCCCATCAAAACAAAAAGGAAAAAGAAAGAGGATCCTTAACAAAAATTAGTTGTTTATTAATAATGCCTATTAGTGTTTTATCTTTAGAGTAATCCGTTAATGAGATATGTGGGGTTGTCTCTCGAAGCAATTGCTTCCTCGCCATATTTCATTCACCCAGAAATGTGCTTAGAAGTTCATGATTCATCTGGCACAAATTTCCCACCACGGTCAAAAAGGGGTGGGGGTGTTCGCTTGCATTTTACCATATCATGAAGTGGCTAACGATTCATTAAACGACTAGCCATTGGTTGATGATGGATCGTAATCATTCTTGTTGATCGTCGAGCGATTTTAATCAGACGAAACGCGAAAACCTTCCAAATTCGGGGCTCTCCATTATTTTTGTTTTGAGCAAAACACGCTTTTCATTAAGAGAGATCTGATCTCGGTTCACTTTTCCCATTTTTTTTTGCTTCTTTCTTCCTCTCCTCGACAATTAATAGCTGCTTTAAAGTAGCTTTTTGTTCGACAGTGTAATTGGTAACTTTTTAAAAAAAAATAGAAGGGGTGATTCTTTTAATGAGGCAATCATGATAGCGCCCATTTCCTCGTCGTATTTTTTTTTGTCGTTTTTTGCAGGATTTTTAGTTTTGAAAGGAAAATGAGTTTGCCTGGCGTTGGTTCAAATAAAATGTTCACCGGTATCGGTTTAAGGCTGGAGACTTGTCAGGTGGATGAGATAATTGAAATCTAAATTCCCTTGGCATTGCATGAACATTATGCATTTAGTAGAAACATTTAGCATGCACATAATGGATCGGATGTTGCTTATTTGGGGGATTTTCATTCTATTAATGCGTAGCATTAAAACGCATTTTCAGTAATTGCTTTCACCGCTAAATTACGTAATGTTTGTTGTTACATCGGCTATCTAATCGCTCTTCGACTATCAGAATTAATACAATCCAATCTTATTTAATTGTAAAACATAATTGAAACAGATTCAATGCAAAGAGCTTGGGCAATATCAATTTTCACTTTGTTAGATTTTTTTTAATTGTTATTTGTAATTTTTGTTGCTTCGTATTTAATTTTTCGTTCGAGTGTGAAAGTGGCTTTTTCTACACAACACAGATGTTCACAAAAAGCCTAACGAAAGAGGAGTTTTTCACTTCTCCTAATACAAACCAGGATTTGGGGCCGGGTAAAAACAAATTCACTTTTTTTATACATGATATTAGTATTTGTACGTAATAATTGTAGTATTTATTAGTTGATTTTTTTTAAGAAAAGAAATTAAGGGAGCATTTAAAATGTTCAGAGGTTTGAAAGCAAATACTAAATTATTATCAATATTAACATTTATATCTAAAAATTTAACATCGGCTTGACTACTCAAATAATAGTCAAATATTCAAATATTACAACATACTTTTCTTAATCAACCATATATTACCAGAAAACATGTAAACTGGTTTATTTGATACACAATTGTTTTATTTTATAATACACAATTACACAATTGTTACAAATACAAATACAGTAGTCTACTGCATAAACGATGTACAACTGTTGTATAGTACACTCGTTAATTTTATGCTTAAATTGATGTGACTTTTTTTTACTGCTTTTTTATATAGAAGTCATTATAAGTTGCCTGTGATTCTAGCGATACATATTTGTTGTTATTCGGCATGCCAACTTCAGAGTCAATCACTAATGGTTCTGCAATAGAAAACGTATGTGCATTATACACTGTGAATTACTGTATAGCATAATACAATACGAGGGTGTATCAAAAAATGTTTCATTCTTTAATATGATAGAGACGCATCATATATGTTAGTGTAAAAGTACACGCTATATTCATGATTCCACATACTCGTTTAATACTTTTAAACACTTATTAGACTTCATGTGTTCAACTTCTCAATTTCCGTCCCCCTCAACTGATGAATTCGCTCCAGTTTTGTGCAACTATTTCAGGGCCATCGTTTTCACAGCGTCGTTGATTTGAAATCGTTTCTTTCAATGTCGTTTTTTATTTTACCGAATCGTCGTTGTAGCGAATCGGGCTACAACTTACTCGAATAAATATAGAGTTTACCTTTACACTAACATATATGATGTGCGGTCTTTATTATTTAATTTTTTTCATTCACGAGTAAAACTTTTTTTTGTTACACCCACGTATACACGATGAGGCAAAAGTCTGGTCTCATATAAATATTGCGAAAATTATTAGTCACATGAAAATTCTGATTACACTATTGTAATGTATATCGGCCATGGGCTATCCAATGACGTTACCGGATGTGACCTTGGATGTAATTTTCAAGGTCATCTAATTATCAATTTCCCTAATGTGCATCCATATGTGAGTTATAAAGATGAAGGTATTCGCAAAATAATGCCAACGCACGAAACAGATCAAAAATCAACCGGTAAAAACGGAAATTACAGGCGAAAGAAGTATGTAATACAGAAAAGCTAGCAGGGCAGTCACAACAAACATAACCTTACTTGACAATGTATTAGTAGAAAAGGGGTGAAAAAGATTTGGACCATCTATTGGACTGATGCATTAACAGATACATCAGTTTACTAGGTTTTTCTACAATTTTTTTTACCGATTTTCGGCTGCTTCGTTTTCAGGTAGGCCATGTTGTTACAGTTGTTCTTGGGTTTGCTTTTCTGGGACACCGTCCTTCTTTTGCTTGTAACTTCCGTTTTTATTGGTCGATGTTCAATCTGTTTGATGTGTTGGCATTGTTTCGTTATTACCTTCATCTTTCTAAATCACATATGGAGTGTGAAATGGGTATTTAGGAAGTTAATAATTGAATGATCTTAAAAATTATTTTCAAGGCCGCTTCCGGTAACGTCATTAGATAACCCATGGCCAATATATATTACAATAGTTTGATCAGGATTTTCATACCACTAATGGTTTTCGCGTTATTTAGCTATGACCAGATTTTTGCTTCACCCTGTATATTTGCAGATACAGTGGAATTGGGCTATTGTGACTACTTTGGGACTAATTTATGACAATAGCCAACCGATAACATTAAACAATAGATATGAAACATCGAACAGTGTCTTCAGACCGACTGATTATGATAACAATAGCTGATTGACAACATTACCGTGATTATAATAACAGGATTCCACTCTACCTATATTATTTTTTTAAACTTTCGTCACAAAAAAACATGATTACAACACAAATAATTATATGAATATAACAGTTATAGATTCATACTGTAGACAGTGTACTGTATGTACACCGATTTTGGCTAGAACAATTTTCTTCGGACTTTCTTACACGCAATGAATTTTCTTGGAATACTTGGTCAAGTTATAGTATCCAATGAACACCCATAAACTAGAAGCGCCACCTATCCGAGTGCAATGTACATAAAAGGGCATTTTGAGCCGACAGCTTGTTTTTTAGTGTTTGGGGCTGTAGTTGAAGATGGTGGTAGGGAGGCAATTCCTTTGATGGTTTTTTCTTCTTCCTCTTTTTTTCTCATCCTCCTCTTCCTTTTTCTTCCTTGACGCCCAACGCGAATCCTTCCTGCGTGGTGCCCTTTCACAACCTATTTGGTGGAGGAAATCGTTGGCAGTCGTTGAAGCGGCAGCAAGCGACTCACTGCTTCTGTGCGCTGGAATGTCTTCCTTTTCTCTTATTTTTCTTCTCTTCTCCCTTTTTTCCCTTTTTTTTCTTCACTTTTTTCTTCCCGTATTCAGCTTTGCCCCGAAGCTTCTCAAAATCATTAGTTGCGTGGGTTGTGACCTAATCCAGGTAGAGAATCTTGCACCACCACTATCACGTCCATGGGTTTGGTTGGCTGGCTGGCTAGTCGGTTGGGTTGCTTTGCTTTGCTTTGCTTGCCTGGGTTTGGTTGCCAACTTAACCTATATCTATACCCTTAAAACCGTATACCTTTCATAGCGGGACCTTTTGTTCTTCCTAGTTGTACAGGGAATGAAAGAACGGGGGCTATGACCAGGAGAACGTCAGGTGGTGTTTTCATAGAGAAAAGTGACTAAATAAGCGGGCGGCGAGCCTTTGATTCGCGCTTTACTCTCACTAGAATTTCCTCCCCCTTATCCCAAGTTTTTTTTATATATATTCTTTTTGTCAATCGATAAGTAGGCGACGACACAAAAGAGCCAAATGATTGACCGCCCTAAGCCAACTCAACCCTAAAGGTAAAGGATCGATTCTGAGAACCCTGAGGACAAGATTGGGTTTTCGCTGTGAAATTCTCTCTCCCCTCCATCACCTTTTATTTATTATCTTCTTCTTTCCCCCCTGGCTGACAATGGAACTCTCCGTTTTGTTCCATAATACCAAATCTGTCCTTTTGTTCGCGAATAGTGGTTTTTTTTTGCTTCCATATTTTGTAAATGCCACGAGATTATTGTTATTATCTGTATTATCGTTGCTGTTGCTATTATCCAGTATGCGGCTCCGTAATGTCTGTTTGTCATAATTGTTCGTTTGTGGTCGTTTTTTCAATATTAAGGAAAAAATCTCGCTTTCAATTAGTGAGAAATGAATGTTAGTACAACTACTATAGTAAATAAAAAGTCCGTTAATAATGACGGGAAAAATAAGACATCTAGTGTGAGTTTTTTCAATCATTGATTTATTGAGTGGATCCTATTTCTAAATAAATCACTATTTTTCGTGAAAAGTTCAAAGATACTAATATAATCATCTTATCTTAAACTCACGTGTTTCATTAGCTTTTATTTCTAAGTTAATCGAATATATCGTCAAAAATACATACAGAATGAATCCGGTAATTGTGATCACTTTGGGACTAGCGCTGTTTGGTAATAATGGCCAGCTGATAAACTACAATAACCGGATCTACTGTATAATGATAAATCATAATTTTAGACTGCTAAATTATAACTTGGATGTAATTAAATTTCACATTAGGTTATTTAAAATTGTAAGTACAAAAAACTTTTATTTATTTTGCTTTAAATAACGTTTATTTTTTATTATCTCTATTATAAGACAGCAGATTGTTATATTAGCATAATTAAAACAGTTCAAAAATTATTGATTTTATAATAAACTATTGTTTACATAAACGCTAATTCATTATTGCAATCTTATATTTAATTTGGTCAAATTGTGTTTTGTTTTTTTTTTGTGGGGGGGGAGAGGAAGTATTTGTTTCAACATTTTTGCGATCTTTTTTTACCCACTTCCCGATATTTCAGAAATCTGAAATTTGACACACAGACATAGTCCGTGAAACATTTTATTCTATTAAATTTTGACGAATGAGTGTCATGTCAATTTTAAAACATGTCGCTTGTAGTTAACTTTTTTGTAGTGTTGCTAACGATAACAATCACATTTATTTTCAAGCATTGTTAAACCCAAAATCAAGTATCGTTAATAATCAACATACATTACATATACTGCAATTTACTAAACACAGTTTATTTGAGCAATCATTCATTGTTGTGAATCCATTGGAATAAACGCAACACAAATCAACAAAAGTATCTTTTCAGGTGCTAGTTTGAAAGAGTTTTAAAATTTGGTTTGAAGTAGGTAAATACTTGGGGTTTAATAAAAGCAGAAATTTGGATTGGTATCTTGTTTTTTGGTGAACATTTTTAAAAAATATTTTAGCTTCTATTTGTTTAGAAACTTTCTGAAAAAAAAGCGTTGCTGCCCTAATGGGGTTCTCTGCTATACACATGTGCACGGCGTGGAAACAACAATCGGGAGGAGCTTTTGTGGTATTCTATTGCATTGCGTGGTTCACTTACGAATGCTCAGTTAACCGCTATTTATAATTACAAAAAATTAAACACGCTTTATTGTATAAAGTTTAGTTAAGTTGTTACATGTTTTAGCTAAAATTAACAACTTAAATTTACGTTGTTATAGTAAACTAATATGCATATGAACCTTTCACAAGACAAAGTGGAGAAACTTGAAAATATAAAATTCAGTTTCCATTGACTTACAGCTAAGTTGGTTTTTTTATACGCCAACATTGTAGAATATATTATTACACATGCAGCTTTTGTGTTTGTGACATAAAAAGTTTATCACCAATCAAATGTTTTTACACTAAAATAAGTATTCGTAAAATAGTGATTTTTAACTTTTTATTTATTTTGTATACGTCCCATTGGGATAAACTACATACTGTAACATAAACAAAAACTATTAATAGAAGATTAAATTATTGCATGCAATGTAGTATATGTTGTAGCAAGAGCCTTTTAAATAGATACGTTTTCTGAATTGTAAAGCAATACAATTGAATAAAAAAATGTAAACATTAAATGGAAAACCATTATATGTCTTTAAAGTATAAATTCTGTAATAATTTATAAAATAAAGTTGATATTATTTTGATGATTCATTTTGTTAAATTTAGTCAGATGTTTAAAATTTAATTTCTAATAAGTATTATTAAACTTTCATGACTTTTTTTGTGAAGTTTTACTTTTAAGTTCTAGTTTTAATAATTACATTTTTATATTGATAAAATTTTTGGAAATTGTTAACACAGGAATACAATATTTAACTTATTTAAATAAATTGTGTGTGCAAAGTTTACGTTACTTTAATACACTGCTAAGAAAATTAAATTTAACATACTGAACCACAAATATTAGTTGGACGATTGAAAAAAAAGTGTAAATGTAAAAGATGTAAAAATGTAAAAGATGAAATGGAAAACTCGAGTATCAAAATATTAAATTAGTAGAAAACAAAAATTAAAAATAAGTAGGGTAAACCAAAAAAATGTGAAGTCACGACTAATTATACTTCATCTAACGTTTATTACATTTAATATTAATTTTGTCGTATTACGTTTTTATTTTGCGTAACAAACGTCTCACCCTGGATTTAATGGTTGAAATTGATTTTACAAATTTACAAAAAATTAACATTTAGATAATAGAACATTTGTTTTTTAAATTTTCAATAATGTCTAAAAATATAAAAATATTTTTACAACTTTTTATTTAACTTGGCTTGTCCGTTGTATGTGTGCGCGCGCGCTTTAACATCTTTGCGGTCTAATTTGACCAACTTACTTATATCCCAGAAAGCTAACACACAGTCAACGGTACATTTAATTCTATTAAATTTGGCGAATCAATGTTGCGTCGATTTCGATAATATGTCACGTGAAGGTGAAGTTTTTCTCGTAGAGTGTTGCTGACGCACACAACCACATACTTGAATTCAAGCATTGTGTGACCAAATCAGGCATTGTTATAAACAAACACTCATACGTATATATAATGTAGTTTACTACATACAGTTTATATGAGCAACCATTAGTTGTTGTGAATCGGTTGGAATAAACACTTAACACAAATCAGCAAGAATATCTTTCTAACGTGTTTGTTTCAAATACTTTTAAAATTTGTAAAAATGTTTGTAAAAACTAAGTAAACAAATGTTTGCAAAAACTGAGTAAACAGTTTAAGTATAGAATGTAGTTAAAGTAGAAAGAGTACAGTAACAATGGTTTTAAACAAACAAACAAACAAAAAATTGCATTTGGGTGTTTTACGTCTAAATTCCTTATTCTAATGGAAATACCGAGGTTACTAATTTACACTGAACAAACATGTGAACTAGTACAGAAACTCGTTTTGGTTTCTGCAGAATTTTATTTTATTTTTGTACAAAAATTGCTTTGTAATGGAACAAGCGTTAAAACGTTAAAATTTTAGGTGTGATGTTTTTTTCAGCCTTAAAGTGTAGACATTTTAATTACCATAAAACTATTTTAAAGACAAAGATGTGAACTTCTTCTTTTATGTTCTCCTTTTCTCGTCCTAATGAATCGACCAAAAGGAAAATTGGAAAGTCGTGAGGGAAAAGTTCGACTTTTATTTGAGCAGTCGTTTTCGATGGTAATGATAATGGTTTCTACTCAAACAGGACTAAAAATAACTTCGATTCAAAGATAAAGATAGGAAAGATGAAGAAGAAGAAGAAAAAAGAGTTAGAACAAAAGACATCTAGCTTGTTAGCTGATGATCGGGTTTTTTTTAAAAGTACTTTTTTTTCTCTCTTCGTCTTATTCGGTGATTAGCTCAATGGGAAAATGTTGAATAAAAAAAACAAAAGTCAAGAGGAAATAGTTGAAAATAAGACAAAGATGAGCTAATGTTTTATTGCATAGATTTGACTTTGAAAAAAAAAATAATAAAAAGAAGAGTAAAAAAAAACTAATGTAAATTGGAAGAAAGTTTGAAGTTTCATCATTAGCACAAATTCATCTCGGAACGTGAAGAAAAAATGATCAAACAAAATAATACGAAAAAAAAAAACTATATATAAAACAGACAATTTATAGAGTAAAAGAAAACTAATAGACACACTTTGCATCAAATGTGTGCTTTTTTTTTGTCATCTTCCTTGGATTTCGTTTCTTTTACGTGATTATGCTCAGCATCCGATCAGTTTCGCTCTAACGACTTCGAAAAAGCTGCCTAATGAACTTCTTTGGCGGTGAGAAAAAGGAACCCTCTTGTCATAAGTTGCAAATCAAGGGGTGTTTTTTTATAAGGAAGTATAGTACAAGAGGGTGGGGGGGCTGAAAAAAACAGGTGCTCATTGCATAGGTCGGTCGCTTTCATCATCAATGTCGACCTGCAAAAAGAAGAAGCAGGAATAAAAATAAGTATGTTTATAATCATTAAAAAAAATAAAGAACACAACGACTTGGGGACGAATCTTTTCTTTTTTTAGTACTAAGGGCTGTAAGTCATTAATCTTGTGAAAATTCCGAAGCGAACCTCTCTCTTCTCGGTGTTGTTGTCGAGATGCTTAATTATGACCGTAATTAGGCGCAATTCATTAGACCTAGCTATTCAAGCTTTTCTCTCTTGTTTTTCGTTTTTTCGAGAAGCTTTTTCTTTTTACTTGAACCTCAGGTTCTTGTTGTCAACATGCGAAGAATGCGATTACTAGTGATCGTGCGTCATTACCCACACCATCGCATTTAGCGTTTGTAGAGAAAGAGAGTAGGTCGAAGATATTGCGTTCACTGAACAATTCCTTTCGTTGTTGGGTATTTTTTTTTTTTACCTTTATCTATCTTCATCTTTCTCATTCCTTTTATGCGGAATTCGATTTTATTTTTTAGTTTTAGTTTTCTTACCTTAAGAAATGGTTGTGTTTTATTTTTCCTCTCTCTCTCTCACTATTGTTGTTTTCTGTAGTATAATGGGTTAATACTTCAGGTGTCTTTAAATGGTTAAAACTTAGGAAAACTTAATCAACTGAAAAAAATGGAAATTAACAAATTATTTACTATTGGAAGGGCCTGGTGTAAAAGGGTGTTAAATAACATTTTTTCAATTTAAAAAAAAAAAAGGCGTTTAAAGATCTGGACTTGTCTTGCTGTTTATGGGCTAATTCACACTTCTAATATCTTTGCATATATTGTTGTTTTGCTTAAAATGATGAGTCTAGAAGGTAGAATGACGTCTAACACATGTAACGCCCTTCAGTTGTGAGTTATTGTTGAACGACAAAAATTTAACTAGAATTTTTAAGGTTTATGGCAACACCATTTAATTTAAAAGCGAATAAAACTTTACTTTGCAGATATGTTTTGTTAATGTCAGAAAATATGTTTTGTGTGTAAAATTCAACGTATAAGATAAATATTAAATATTGTACATATTAAAAACAACAAACTTATATTAATTTTAAATATGTAAGAGACTTTTAAGCTATTCTTTATTACATCGTTAAGCGTTCAATTTATCACTTTTTTTGAATTTTTAAACTGGGAATGGGATGTGTGGGCGACCAAAATTTTGAGTCAATTAAATGACACGACTCCATCTAAACCAAAAAGGTAAACCAAGTGTGTTTTAAGGCCGCTTGACACACAATTTTTAGTTGGGCAATTCAAGAAATTTGTGTGACTTTAGCTTCTTCCTTAACTAATACAATTTGGTCGGCAAAAAACTGACGTCATAGTTGCGACAAATTACTCATATTACCACACTAAATTACGTATATAGTTCTTGATAGATATGAAATTTTTTTTTTTAAACATGAATTATTGAGTTTTACATTTTCATTGAAAGAAACTTCATTATATTTTGCAAATTTCCATAGTTTAGAGCAACATCATTTATTATGTTTATGCTTTTCACACAGCAATTTTTTTTTATTAACTTTAATGTTACTGCATGTTTAATGTTCTCTACATTTCAAAATGTATTTTATTTGTAAATAAATAGTTTGTCCTGAAGATATTATTTATTACAGTCCTGATGTAGATTAACAAAAGAGAAAACAAAAAAAATTACCGATACAATATGATTACAGAACAACATCTGTTGGAATGTTCAATGAACACATTTATTTGTTAAAAAACAATATAGATGAGAGCAAAAATCATTGAATAGAAATAATATATTGTAATAATAAACGATCTTTTTTTAAAAAATGTTTATTATTACAACAAAGATCAAACGATCTTTTACAAAAAAGATCGATTAAAACGATCTTTTTTTAAAAAAAAGTCATGTTTATCATTAAAAGTAGACATTTATAACTTAAAATGAAATTATAAAGAAAACTCTTAAGTATATTTTTTTCAGATGAGTATAACTTCTACGTACATTGAGAAAAACAGCATAATTTTCATAATAATAAAATAGAACGTTTTCAATTTACTTCGTGCCGTGTGGGTTTAGTTTAGGGTCTGACACCGCGGGGGCAGGTTTTCTCGGGGCACTCCCGTTTCCTCCTGCT
>JAQIWH010004760.1:0-16159 GCA_034695005.1 Cryptops parisi
CTCGAACATTTCGAACGAGTCCCATTTCTTCTGAACGAGTTTGGACGAGCCTAAACGCTGATTTGCACGCCTCTACTTCTTACTACAACTTTAGCATTGCAATTTTAATAATTTTATTAATAATTGTTGATTACTAATAGTGTTCTTATGTTACTTTCCCCTCACCCAACCACCCCCATAAATCTGCCAGTGCATGAATGTGGATTAATTACAGTATTCAATAGATGTATATATTGCATATCAGTATGTATGCATCATTTAGTTTTTACCAATAAGAAGTGATCAAAATCAACAGAGATCACTAAAACAAAATTTTGTTGAACCCTAGTTATACGAACAATTTTCATATTGGTTTTGTTTCTTGATACAATACTTATTGAGATATCTTTATTACATGTTTGTTCAGGGACTACATATTTCGGCTAAGTCTACTTGGTCTTCAAAAACTGGAAGATGCACACTGGCCAGCTCCACAACATACTGTAGCCATGTGTCAACAAAAGGGACAGACAGAAGAAGATTGTCGAAATTATATCAAAGTTTTAATAGCTAAGGACAATAAAATACTTGCATGCGGAACTCATGCTTTTTCACCAAAGTGTTCTTGGCGTGAGGTGAATAGTGTTACACTTCGATAATTTTTTTATTATGATATAACATACTTGCATAAGGTTATATAACCTTAAAGTAATACCTCTTCTTTTGGTTCTGAAATTGAATAATATGTTATTTTCAGATTGACAGTATCCCCACTGTTCTCGAGGAGCTAAATGGCATGGGTCGTTGTCCACACAGTCCACACCAAAATATCACAGCTCTGCTATCATCGACTGGTGATTATTATGTAGGAAGCGTAATTGATTTTTCGGCTCGAGATCCAGCAATATACAGATTCAATGGAAAAAGAAATATTGGATTAAGAACCGTACAATATAATCATAAATGGCTAAGTGGTATGTTGTGATTTCTGATCTTTTAAGTTTGTAATGAATGATTAAATGTAATTAATGATCATGTGTGCACAATGTGACTGTTTTGAAAGTTAGTCACTATTAGTGGCACTCTGTACACTAATAGTATTCAGTGCCTCCAACTGATTTCTATATCTTACATAAACTTAAATATAAAATTGCTTGTTTTATTTCTTCAATTAAATATTTTTGTTGTAGGTTTACTATCATATGCGATTTTAGGTTTATTAGATTCATTATTCATATGTAACTATAACTGTTAATTTTAAGAAATGTTTTTACTCCTTTTTTTTTTTGCCAACAAGGGATTTGTTTGGTAATCACTCATTCACTTTATAAATGCTGTCTGACACATGCAATTTTTGGTCCTGCAATTCAAGCAGTTTTTGGAAAACTGTGACATACGCTTCTTCCCCAACCAAGTAAAACTTGTTGACGAGAAGTTGACATCACAGTTGTCCACAGTTTGCTTGAATTGCCAGACGAAAAGTTGCATGTGTCAGGCGACCTTAAGGATTATTTTTATGAAAAAAGTATATGTCTTTCAAGATTAATAATTTTAAATTTGCATTACTTTTTTCAGAACCTAATTTTGTCGCTTCGTATGATATTAAAAACTTTACGTACTTCATTTTTCGAGAAACTGCTGTAGAATACATCAATTGTGGAAAGGTAACAGTTCAATTTGTTGTGCTTTTTCTTTTATGCTGAATATATTTAACATTAATATATTTTAATGCATGCAATTGTCTTTCAGATCATTTATTCTCGGATAGCAAGGGTCTGTAAAAATGACGAAGGGGGACAATACTTATTAAAAGACAACTGGACCACATTTTTGAAGGCCAGATTGAATTGCTCAGTACCCGGAGAATACCCGTTTTATTACAATGAAATCCAAAGCGTGTTTTATTTAGAACAAGAAGAAGTTCTTTATGCAACGTTTAGTACACCCTCGTAAGTACTGAACAGTCATTTTTAAAAAAAAAATATTTTAATTTTGTACTAAATGATTTTAAAATATTACAGAAACAGCATCTTGGGATCTGCAGTTTGTGCATTCAATATGTCATCCATCGAACGAGCGTTTCATGGCCCATTTAAATATCAAAACACTCCGTCATCAGCATGGGAACGTCAAACGGGACATGAAGCAGCAAGGAAACACTTTCAGGTTGATAGTTATTAATAAATTAATAAAATAATAATAATTTTATTTTTATTTTACTTTCTCATAAACTCCTTATCTTATATTGAACTTTAATATTTTTACCAAATTTTTTGTAATCGGTATTGTACAGGAACAAAGAATAAAGATAGATAACTGTATTTAAATTTGATGTCTCTTTTATAGTGTGAAACCCCTGCTGACAATAATCACAAGCATTCACTGGAATCTGAAAAATACCAGTTAATGGACGAAGCTGTTCAACCAATAACATTGGCTCCTCTCGTTACCGTTCAGCTGGAACAGTACGATTCTTTTCTAACATTTTTTAAGTATACAGGGTGTTCCTGAAAGGTGTAGTCAAATTTTAACCACAGATGGTACACATCAAAAACAAAGCAAACAATCAATACAAACATAGGTTCAGAAATGCTTACTTTCTGAGATAATACAGGGTGAAGCGCATAGGGCTGTGGTCTTATAATCGCTGTAGGTATACAAAAAATAACTATGCGTTTCCAGACCTGTTTTGTATGGACTTATGGATGTTTATGTTTTATTTTGTTTTGATGCGTTTTGTGGTTAATATTTGACTACACTTTCAGGAACACCTTGAAGCACCTGAATCTCCTTTTGAATGGTTTGTCTAATTTTTATTTTTACATGGAATAGATTTACACACATTGCGGTTGATGTTGTGGAAACCCAACATCATAATTCCATTCACGTCATGTTTGTTGTGACGAGAGAGGGGTCCTTGAAGAAAATGATGATTTTACCACGTACCCAACAAGTTTGCTTGATAGAGGTTTTGAAACTCTTTCCTGGAAATCACTCCCAACCTGTACGGACATTGAAATTTCTCAAAGACACAGTAAGTTATTTATTTAAAGAATCAATTTCATTTTCTGAATGAATTTAGTATTCTAACTAATTTTAGCGTGCCATTGGTCAGATTTGTAATACTATTTTTTTCTCTAGAAATCTCTGTACATTGGTACAGATTCATCTGTCATGAGAGTACCTGTTCAAAGATGTAATCGATTTAAAAACAAACGGTAATTTTATGCCAGCTTTAATTTTTCAAAATTCTTTTATTATATAATCTATCAATTGCAAATTTGATTGATAATTTGAAATCACGTGACTGTTTTTTTTTTTTTTTAGTGCATGTTTGAATTCGATGGATCCTTATTGTGGATGGGTAAGCGTTCATCAGAAATGTGACATTGCACCACAAGGAAATGCACTAAGTTCTTTCTGGCAACAAGCTTTTCCTTCATGCCCTGTGTTAACTGAACCAGGTAAGAAAACTTTGTACATATATTTTTGTGTGTTTATTTTTATACATCTTAATTATATGTGGTGATGACAAACACTTTTTTTTATCTTAAGAATTGACTTATGGGTAATTACATATTATTAAGGTGATATTAACTGAAAATTATACAGTAGTGACATATGTTACTTTAAACAGAAATTGTCAAAAAATTATTTTACAGATATTGTGAAAAACGTTTTATACAGATATTTTACAGAAATTGTGAAAAACATTTAGGACTATACAGATCATGAGTTTTATTAATTAGCAGTGTAGTTAGTTGTTGACCTTTGGGTACGGTCTATCTTAATTTCTGTAGGATAGGTTTTGAAAACGAATATTTCAATTTGTCAATTATTTTGATTATAGTCAGGATATAGTCAGTCCTATCCATCTTTACAGTAATTAAAATGAGCCATACCCAAAGGTCAACTAACTGAACTGCTAAATAAAACAACTTTGATACAGATATGATATACAGGAGACTTTATATTTCTTAATTTTATTTGCATGAGCTATTGGAGATATTGCAAACACGGTAGCTTCTTCCTTTCCTTCTTTCCGATGCCTTTATTTTTCAACACTTTCATTTTGCACTATACATAAACACCTGAACGCACCAGCGCTTTGTACCTACTTTCATATTCTTTTTATTTTATATATATTTTTTATATTGCATGTTTTCCACCATATTTATGAAAATTTTGTTCACAAAGATCATATGACTTTGGGTTGATTTTATAAAAAAAAAACATGAGAAATGCCAAGAGAGAAAAAATTCAATTCAAAGAAACTGCCACAAAAAAATCCAACAAAACTCAGGACCTTAAAAATTTACTATTTTTATTTGAATGCTTATCATGTGGCAATTGTTTTGCGATTCCAGTGGATGGAGAGTGGACGTCGTGGGGCAGGTGGCAGGAGTGTTCGCATTTGGGTGTCATTTCTTCTGGAACCCGATGTTTATGTCGTTTGCGACAGTGTAGCAACCCGGCTCCAAAGAATGGTGGCCATGATTGCGAAGGTGCAATGATCCAGGTTTCTAATTGCACCCAAGATGGACAGTGGACGGAATGGTCGGCTTGGTCCGACTGTTCGCAGAGTTGTGGTTTAGCTAGAAAGACACGCAAAAGGAGTTGCGGTAATCCCACAGCTGCTTATGGTGGACTTCCATGTGAGGGGTCAGATCGAGATATGATTTACTGCACAAGTAATCCACCGTGTCCAGGTTGGTTTTGGAATTCACAGCTTAAAAGCACAAAAAAAACTGCACTATGAAACACAGCCTGATTTTTTCTAACCTTAAAGAGCTTATGCAAGCAGCCTACTAACCAACCAGTTTGATAGTACCTTCTTAAAAAACGTTGAAAAGAATATCGATCCAGAAAAAAATTACTGAAATGTTCCCGTTTTATTACGCAGTTCCTGTTTCTCCGAGCATTGATGGACAGTGGTCAGAATGGAGCAAATGGGATGAATGTAGTGTGCCCTGTGGTCGAGGCTATCACATGAGACGTAGGCGCTGCGATAATCCACCTCCTCAGCATGGAGGGCGCGATTGCGGCGGATGCCCTCACGAATATCGATCCTGCAATCACAATCCGTGTCCCGAACATAGGAAATCAACGACGTGGACTCCTTGGCTTCGAGGAAATAGCTCTAAAGACGGGCACTATGAGATGCGCTTTCGTTTCACTTGCAAAGCAAATGTTCCCGACACTAAATTTATTCGTGTGGGGCACCCGAAAAAAGAAGAGCGGTATTGTCTCGAAGATAGTCGCAATTGCATGGCTTCAGGTAAAATTAAAAACATACAGATTTACATATATATTTTTATAATTTTTTGAAGATTTTCTGAATTCAGTTTATGTAGGGAAATGATGGTTATGGCTTGATGCAAAATTTATTAATTTGTCATAAATTCAGGGCATATGGATCCAATTTTACACTTTTTTTTTACCCTGTGCATGTCATGTGCTAAGTGAAATTAGACTTCAAAATTTATGTTGTGTTTAATAGTTGCTTTTCCAGTGGTTTTAGTATACATTAGAATAGCATAAATAATGTATATGATAAAAGATGTTGGTGGAAAATGGCCTGTAGCATTTGCTGATGTATCTCTGCACTAAGTCTGCTTCAATAAATCTTTGTGCTTACGGGCTTGCCTTGTCTTTCTTCACTTTTCTATAGTACTAATCATGTGTCTGTTTCTTGCTTTTTTACTGCTTCCGCTTACTGTTTTCTTGTTTTCATTGCATGTTCTTGAATTGACTATGGTGATTTTGATACAGTAGACTCAGCTCTTCTGACATAGTTTATTCCGAATAATGGACGTGTGAATTTATAGGGAATGGTCACAAATCTGGGTTTGCTGTATTTCCTTGCATTTCGACTAGTCATTGTTTGTGAATTTTAGCTGTTTTTTTTTGTGAAACTTGTTAAGTTGTCATCATGTTTTTCATTGGTACTGTGATAAGGAATAGATTACTTATAATTTATATTGTGTTTAACTTATTAGATTTAAGATAGAAGGTTAAATTTATCAGCATAAGCTTTTATCGACTGAACCTACCATTTTTGGTTTTAGCTTACATTTGTTGGTTAAAGAATAATTACTTAAAAACATTCTAGTTTATATTAATTCAAATGATATAGCATTTTGGCTAGCATTTTCAGTTTGCATATATGTATTTATAGGCATAGTTCAATCTCAATGTAAATCGATCACATTAATGAGGTTAGAGAACATTCTGGTCAGTTAATGATAAAGTTAAACTTTTTTAGGGGTATTGAGCTAAGGATTTTGGAGGCAGTTAACTTTGGCTATAATTAAATTTCAATGAGGCATTTAAAATTTTGGATTTTAAGGTTTATATTTAAATGGCAGAATTTATTGTAGTAGGTTAAAGATATATTTATGCATATTGTTCTTTATTGAAATTTTTAACTTTTGCTTTATTGTCAACCGTCTGTTGTAAGAATGAATCTTAAAGAAAGAATATTTTATAGAATAGTCAAAAATATTTTGCCAAGACTATAATATCTGTGTAGACTGTGACCGTGTCAGTAATTGCGTAATCTTTACTGATTAGTTTACAATTACTGATGCAGTCTACATCTTCTGCACCGATGCAGAAGATTAATCAATGGTGTCTGTGTGTTCTGAGTAGTTTACTAAGATAGTTGACAAAAGCTAATACAAATTCGGTGATCATTTTCAGAATTTACTAATCAGTTGGTAATCATATTCTCGATGTGGTACCATCTGTCCAGCGTACTGTAGGCAAACACGGTTTTTGGTATTAGTCTCTTGGTTACTAATTACATGGAGCTTTGATATTATTGGGATACAGTATGTTATTTCTTGTTTTTTTAACATTGCTTCTTTGGAATTGCTCGGATTCATGTTCTAACTGTAATAATCTAATAATTTAATTGACTACAGTGTGTTTGAAATTAACTTGACTGAAAAGTGATTACTAACTTCCATTTTTGGATGTCTCCTTCTGAAAATTTGAAAATATGTTTCCCATTTTTTTTTTGTTATTTATTAAACTGGTTCAATTGCATTTTGCCAATATAATATGAATATTGTAGGTACTGATAGTGATAATTTCATATGTTAACATTTTTTTATAGAGATGTTAATCTTGGAGAGCATTATATTTAAGATTGCAGAAACAAAAGTAACCTACTGGATGCTAATGTTTCTTTGTTTAAATAAGTTGTAAGATAAGACTGGTGCACATTTTCAAATTAATTCATATTATAACATGTTTCATCATTCAATTGTATGAACGTTGCATATTTTGGATGCCATTTCATTTTGATGATTAATTTTTATTGGTTCATGAATGGTGCTGGCTATTTATTTTCCAACCCATTTTCCATCACACTTTCTCGATTCACATACCCAAAAAAAACAACTTATAATGCAACACATGGTCTTGTTCGGATATATTACCGTTGAATCTTGGAAGTATCTCAGCTTTTTAGGGCACTTTGTAAATTGCTACAATTATTTTCAATTCTTTTCAATGGAATTACTGAGTGTTGCATGGCTGGTGTTATTCTCAGAATTCCTGAACAATGATGGGGACTGGTCAGAATGGTCACCTTGGACCTCGTGTTCAGCACCGTGTGGTGGTGGCACTCAATATCGTGTACGTACATGTGATAACCCACGTCCTACTGGTAGTGGGTTGGATTGTCTTGGGGAAAATCGCTTGGAGAGAGCTTGCAACACCCATCTTTGCCACAGTAAGTTTATTATGGAATGCTGAATAACATGTATTAACATTTGTTGTTCCAGTACCGGTATTGTTTATGTTGCCCCTATAGTTCTGTCATCGACAATCGTTTTATTTTTCTGCTTTTATCTTCATTCTTGCACTGCACATTTGTATGCCTGTCATCTGTGTGTTTGTTTTCATGTCATCATGTTAATCATAATCACTCTATGTAGACGCTTGATAACATTTTCTAAAATGAAGAATTTTCTTTAGGACTGTAGTCTTATAGCTTTTTTTTACTGATGCATGTATGGTGTTGTTACATGGTGAATCAGCATTTGTCATTAGTGGACTATGTATATTTTTTACAAGTTCATTGACTTGTTTTCTCTGATGGGTGTGTTTGGTATATGGTTTGCTTTGTAATGGTTCGTTACTATGATTAACACTAATAACCAATTTACTAACACTAATAACAAATTAATATTAGCTTTCTAACACTAAATAACCAATTTACATTTTTGAACATAATATTGCTTGTGATATGATTTTAATTCAAATAACCGCATCAGCTTTTTGATGTACGTTGTTACCAAGTTTTGCAATTTCAAAAAAGAAACGTAGATCCATAATAACATGGTTTGCTATGGATCAATCATAGTTTGTTCAATTCAATAGTGTGTTGATGGAAAAACCCAGTAATCTAATACCAATAAGTAATTATTTTCGGATAGTATTATACTGTTCTATCTGGATATCATCTGTTTTAAACCCAAACATATTTCCGGGTGCTTTGCAATAACCTTTTTCATTATCGAGTTGTAAGAAAAGTCTGTTTACAAATTGAAATATTGTATATGAATTAATGAACTAGTCGCTCTTTGTTGTGTAGGTTCAAATTGTTCTTCAACTTACAAAAATATGGAATATTAATTTTCAGACTGCCTTTCAGAAAGGTCTTTATAGTTGTGTTTAATTGAAATGCAAATATGTAATTAGTAATTACGATACTTTAATAGTGAGTCTTATAATCTCATATGATAAATTAAACGCAATACAAGAAGTTTTCAATTTATGCAATGAAATAACTTTTTCTGATGTTTTGCATAAGCAAGAGCATTGAAGTATTATGCGATTTTGTTCAGTGGTGCACAAGTGATTGAATGTTAAAGGTTTTGTCACTTTATGGGAATATCATTTTGAGAGATTGTATGGAGCGTAATCCTTGCATAAATTGAGAACCTCCTTTATGACTAAGATATTGGTTTAGTAGTGGAATATTTTAACTGCTTGTGATTAAAATGTTGACATCTCAATCTCATGGTGGGACACCCTGTAGATAAAATCTCACAGATTTTCACTAACAATCCTAAAGCTTTATTTATATTATGATCTTGAACTTGTTCTAATTTTTTACTAGTTGTTTTTGGTGATGCTGCAATATCTTCATGTACCTATCCTACCAATGGAGATATAAAATTTTGTACGGTGTTACTGAATGGTGGAAACTGAGGGTTGGTACTTTGCACGTTAACGAATTAATATTTTTGTATAACAGATTTAGAAGGCTGGGATGAATGGACAGTATGGTCCGAATGCGATAATAAAGGATACCAGTTTCGCAAACGTCAGTGTCAACTATCCGAAGCTGGATCAGAATCCTGCCTGGGATCTGATCGTCAACAGCGTATGTGTCTTGATGATGATGATGAAAATGAATTATCAAATGGTGAGATTTGGAGCACTGTTTATTTTTATAATAACTTATTTCTTGCACCAGTACGTGATTCCAAAGCAAAAAAATGTTTATCATGAAACAAGTGTTGAAACTTGTTTGTTTTATTATAATACATCAATTTGATATTACAGGGTTGTTTTTTAAAAAGTTTAGTCAAAATTTAACCACAAATGTTACTTGTCAAAACAAAGCAAACAATCCATATAAACATGGGTCTAGAAATGCTTTGAGATAACACAGGGTGAAGTCATAATTGCATAGGCCTTTTCTCATAGTTGGCTGTAGGTATGCAAATTAGTATGCATTTTTGGACTTACGTTTATATAGACTTTGTGCTTTGTTTCGATGCATAGCATCTGTGGTTAGTCGATGTTTCATGAACACCTTGTATAATGTAGTGGAATTGTAAACTTGAAATATTTGGTTTTTGTTTTCAGAAATTTTACCAATGGCAGTCCAGACGGCATCAACTATTCAAGTAGGACATCTCGTCGCTGCATGTTTTGTCTGTTTTCTACTCGGTGCGGTGCTGGCTGGCTTTGGTGTTTATTACGTCAAAGTGAAACGTCGTCAAAACATTCTGATGCGCGGGAACAAACATTTCATAAATCGCCCATCGTCGCCAAATTTGTATACACCTCCCAAGGATTGTTTAGCAAAAAATAACTACAGCAGTGGCACATTAACTAAAAACAAAGGAATACCTCTCACGAAGGAATCGACTTTGAAACGAAACGGCCACAAAGCGCAACTAAGCTCCGAAATGTTTGAGTGAACAAAAGTGTTGTGATAACATGGATGTGCATTTAATTTTGTGAGATGGGGCTGAAAATGTCCTTGGTTCATACGACATGCCCGTTTCCTGTTTGTGGAAGTTTTCAAGAAATGCGGTATTTCCACTAGTGGGCAAGTCTTACAATGTAATTCTTGAAGTGCTGGAACGATTCGTCGGGATTGAATTTGAGCACAAGCATCAAATGTGTATATATGCGACTAAAGTTGTACAGTGGTTATTTGTTCTAAAAAGAAAACAGTGGTGTTTAAAAGTGAACAGTTTGAGTTGATGACTGAATCTGTATGAAGCAGATTGATTAAGGAGCACGAAATGGATTCTTGTATCGGAATACGTCCAGCAGCGAGTCGTCACAAGAATGTGATTATTGACTGTGTTAAACAGCATATAATTTTATGCAAGTTTCAACTCGCGTATCTTCGACAAGTTCGACAATGATTATGGTCAACAAGCTACGTTGTACATATATATTTTTTAAGTTTCTCCTTGATGTAAGTAATTGTTATTTTTTTTTAAAAAAAAAAAAGTTAAATGAGAAAAACAACAGACTTTTTTATTTTGTGTTTGTTCAGAATTTTTAGTTTCTGTTATATACTTTGTAATCCGTATAGTTTAAAGTTCTTGACAGCAAATCCAATATTCTAACCCGAGTTTTAAAATCCAGTTGAATCATCTGTCAAAAGATGTTTAAAATTAAAACATTAAAAAAAATAATTTTTTTTTACATTTCAGTTGCAGTATTAGTTAAAATAAAACAGTTAAGTCGGTAGCCTGTACATGATGTTATACAACATTTTGAAATCTATATTTTGTACAGGTCTTACAAAGTTGAAGCATTTAAAAGTTGTAAGTAGAATTTGCTGATTTTTAATTGTGCAAATGCTCTTAAGAGTAGATTGAACTAGAATGTAGGAAAAAATGTGATCAATTTATGAATGTGCCATCTTTATATAAAAAAAATTGACCCGAAGATAGAAGACGACGACAGTATTTAAATTGAGGAGTTGGGTGCAATAACGATGTAACTCCAAAAATGTCGTTTTGAGAAATAGGACAAAAACTTCTGGTACTTTCAAATTTAAGATTAAAAGAAATTTCTGTCAACGGTATATTTGTAGAAGAAAAATGAACAGGTTTCGCAAAAATAAAATATCAACTTTAGTTGATAGGTTTAAAGTTACGGGCGAATTTAAAAATTCAATTACGACCTTATTCCAATTATCGTGCTAAGTTGTAAATAATTTACGCCGTTCTTCCAGAGAGCAGTAGTTTATTTCTGCTTCAAAAATGTTTGAAAGTGCAAATTATATGCAACCCAGTGCCGTTAGGCTATAGATTGGTCTAAAGCGTTTCAATTTATGCGATCTTAGGAATAGCGACGTAATTGCCTTTACATCGTTATTGCACCAACTTCTCAATTACATCATTTATTAACATAGCATGTTTTACATAACGTGTACCTGAGTATGTGCAAATGCACAATTTTAAGTAATGGTGTAATAATCTTGAATGTATACAATGCATCTAGCATAATATTTTTAACATACAGTTGGTCATGACAAAACTGTTTTAAGTAATGGTTAATGTTTACAACATCAGTACTTTACAATATGGTGTTTATTGAAAAACCTTTTATTTTTCTGAAGTTATAAAGTTAAACAAAAAGTTTGTTTCATAAGAATATACATTAGGAAACTTTCAAAAATGGTAATTTCTTTGCTAAGTAATAAATAAAATCATGAAGTTTGTGAACCACTCCTGAAAAGACACGGAGGTGCTGGAAAAACCTTTGATGTAAATACATAAATGTAGATTTTAACCTGACGAGCATTTAACGGACGAGATCACATATTCCTTAAATAAATTGAAAAGCTGGAATTAAAAATTGTTTTGAAAAAGTATTTCAAGTTACATTGATGCGATCATATTTTGTTTGCAGATCTTTGACACATTCTCAAAGTTACTGGGGTCATTGTTTTGTCAGTAATATACACAATTTTATATTAGTGATGCATAATATTATTATATGTTTTATTTAATAGTCATAGATTTATTTTTTGGTTTCATTAGCGGAATGTCTAACACCAAAACTTATGAACCCCAAAGTAACAGACTTCGTCTGCTAGACTGCGATGACGTAAACAAAAAGAGCGCCACAGCAGGCGAAGTGATGGTTGTGCACATTAGGCGGTTATGGCCGCCAGATTCAATTTGAATCCCGGATTAGTCAATTTCAACCTTTAAACTCGTAAAATAGTAAGTTTCTGAAAAATGGCCAGCAGTATAAATAAAGAAATGGTGTTATTTTTGGGCAACGATGAATGAGAACGAAGGGAAAGGAAAGCTTTTCACTTATGTGTAATAGAATGACACATGGCCAATAAAGTTCGTTCGGCTTTTCAACCCGCACGAACATGCAATGGCGTTCATAAAATAATAGGTTAGATTGAATTTCATTCTTCCTTTCGCGTGGAAGTAAAAATAATTTCGAACTGTACTGGTTGCTGATAAATGTTAAGTTTTTTTTTTATGAATTATGATATTAAGAAATGTCAATTTAATATTAAAATAACATTTCTGGTAATTGCCATTCTAAATTATGCAATTCAAATTTTGGGCTGATTGTCATGTGACTGTTTTTTATTTCCTTGTTGCTGTTTTTGTCAGATGCCAAATTGGAATGGTTGCTGACTGAAGTGATAAAAAAAGTAAGTGTTTATTTTTATTTTTCTACATTAAGGATCTGTTGGGGCATTGGTCTAACTCAGCGTTTCTCAAACTGCGTTTCGCTAAATTATTTTTATAATCAACATATAATACTTAATAAATAATTCCATGACCTGGTTGTTAATCTATTTGAAATACCATTTTTCATTCTTGTGTCAGTGGTGAAATAAGCCAACTGCGTTGTTTTGTTTTGTAATAATATTTAGAATTAAAAAATATTTCAGTCTAAAATTGAAGAAAACGTATCCGTAATCAATTTTGAAAGATTTCAGGATGGATCAATGAGACAAACATTTTTGCTTGAATTTATAACATGGTGGAAAGCATAAGGTGCAGCATTCAATTTTTAATTTTTAATTATAACATGGTGAAAAATATAGATAAATATAATTCACTGTTCACTGGTGAATTGCCCTTCTTCCATCTGTAATCCAGTAGTTGAGGATTGTGGTTCATTAACGTTACTATTTGTATATGAGCTTACCCCAATAATTTTGCATGTAATGTCTTGATGGGATGCAGCCAAGTAAAAAATAGAATTAAAAAGGAAAAAAAAAATAAAGAAAGAAGCACTTTGTACAATAAATAACTAAAGGACCTGATGTAAAAGGGTGTTAATTACAGTAATATTTATACAATTTTGAGGAAAACGCGTTTACTTGAACTTGTAAGATCTGAATTTTCCTTGCTGTCTACGGGCCACTTCGCACTTTTTGCACTAATATCTTTGCACATATTGTTGTTTTGTTATAAATTATGCATCAAGAAGGTAGAATTGCACTTAATACATTCGAAGGTGCTTATAACTCATTTTTGACCGTAATGTTCAAGGTGCAAAACTTGAAATTTATTAAAAGCTTGTAACAGGGGGGGGGGGCGTTTTTGATAACCTCCTTTACAACTTTGTAATTACTGAAACAAACAATATTGTACAGTATAACTTGCTTAAGTATAAATTAAATGAAAAAATAGTAAAAAAATTATACAATATTTATGTGAATAAGTTTATTAATCTTACTTCAACAATAATCAAATGAACAGTTAATAAATGGAAGGAGTTTAAACGATATAACAGGTATTTTAAAGTGGTACTTTCTTGTTGACTCAGATCCGCTCACTCTGAAATTTCATCTCGCAACCCCTAGGGGTGTGGTTACTTCAGGTTGGAAGTGTCTAGTCCAGGGTTTCCCAAAGTGTGGGTCGGGACCTACTGATGGGTCGCGAACCAATTTTTGGTGCGTCGCAAAGAGTAAAAAGTTAAAAAGAAGTTAAAGTAAAAATTAGAATGTAAAGTTATACTTCCTTAATTTGCTAAGTTATAGTAAAATGTATTAATAAATAACTATTTTAGCCCCTCCCAATTTTAACAAAATAAGCTAGATGGGTCTCAATGTTTGCTGCTTTGTAAGGTGGGTCTCGGTTTATAAAAGTTTGGGAACCCCTGGTCTAGTCTGTATTGAGATCCACAAGAAATTAAATGAAATGGTCAATGCGCTAATCAGTAAGAACGATTAAAATCGAAGTTTGCACTGCAGTTTTAAATTATGTTTGCCATTTTCATTCGAAAGATTATTTTAAAATACCAAAATTTAATATTCAGATTCATTGGATGTTTTGATACAAAGTTTATGATACGTGTGTTACAAAGTTTATGATAAGTATGTTACAAAGTTTATGAACGTATATGGTTTCGTAATTTATGGAAGGACTTTGTTCAGATAAACAGTTTTTTCACGGATAGTGAATATAAATAAAGGCTGCAGGCAGGAAACCTCATTTGAATTACAAATATCATATGTGGAAAAACTGCAGGTAATATCAATATTATGAAATATCAATTTTATCAAAAATTTTGTAAAATTATTTCTTACAATATTTCTTACATTTTTATCATTCCATTGTTTTTGAACTTGCTAGATCCTTTTCAAATTCACTATTTATTTGAATCAAAGATCATTTTAAAGATGAACATGCAAAAGTTTCTGTTGTTGATAGTTATTAGCTATGTGGAACAATTCCAAGAAAGTACGAGAACTTCCTTGACTTTAAAAATAATTCGAACTTAAAATATCAAGAAATCTTCATTACTATTTATTAGCGGCATCGTTTCATCAAAGTATGTGTTACAGAAGATTCGGTTGTTTCAACACAATAATGCTTGCAGATCTATTCCATTCCAATATAACGTTTTTGGCTCTATCAATTAACAAGTTAAATACTAAATTTAATGTGCTGAAAACTTTTGTATCCCGATTTATAAATGCTGCTTAGGTCATTGTAATAGATTTTTGTCATGACATTACGTCACTGATTAAATGCTGAAAGTTCACAGGCACGTTTTCAGCATTATACACATCAAATTTAACTTGTTTGTCGGTATTGGTAAAAACGTTATATTGGAACGCAACGGATATCTGCAAGCATTATTGTGCTGAAACACCCAAATCTTTCAGCATCTAATCAATGATGTAACATATAATGTCATGACACAAATCAATTACGACGACCTAAGCAGCATTCACAATTTTGGATACAAAAGTTTTCAGCACATTAAATTTAGCATTTAGCTTGTTAATTGGTAGAGCCAAAAACGTTATATTGGAACGAAACGGATCCGCCAGCAATATTGTGCTGAAACACCCAAATTTTCCGTAACACATACTTTCATGAAACGATGCCGCTAATAAATAGAAATGAAGATTTTTTGACATTTTAAGTTTGAATTATTTTTAAAGTAAAGGAAGTTTTCGTACTTACTTGGAATTGTTCCACATATCTAATAACTAGCAACAGCATAAATATTTGCCTGTTTATGCTTAAAATGATCTTTGATTCAAATAAATAGTGAATTTGAAAAAGATCAAAGCAAGTTCAAAAACAACGGAATGATAAAAATGTAAGAAACATTGTATAGCAATTTTTTTACAAATTTTTTGATCATATTTCACTTACCTGAAGTTTTTTACATATGAGGGGTCGATGTGGGTTCCTCCTCGTGGTGACCCTGGGGTGCAGTAAGGTCTTCTTTCCTCTTCGGGGAGACTTTGCTGTACGCTGAACGCCCACCGACGCGTTTGTCGTGCGTTTCTTTTTATTTTTATTTATTTATTTGTATGTTCTCGACATGTAAAAAATAAACAAATGAAATAATAAATACATAACTCGAGAACTTGGTGGTGAAACGGTAGTTCCCTCTTACACCACCACCA
>JAQIWH010004761.1:0-16157 GCA_034695005.1 Cryptops parisi
CTGTCACGATAGTTTACTGTTGCTTTACTGTCACGATAGTTTACTGTTGCTTTACTGTCACGATAGTTTACTGTTGCGCCGTAGGGGGCTTGGTATTATCTATAACTGTGTTCGATTTTCACGTTTTTCCAAAAGGTTTATTTCAATGTTGAAACTTTCAGATACTCCACGCAAGCCGAATTCCTGGATCTGTTGTCGCACAGCTAGTCGTAACGTCACGCGTTGTTAGCGACGGCCATCTTCTGTTTCCCGAGGCGTCGAGCGTTGTTACGATTTATGCCGAATCGGAACATCCCAACATTCAGGTGAGCTGACGTAGTGTACATTTTTCATGTGTAACGCTGCCATCGTCAAAGATCATCTATACACACATTTCGATGAATTTGCCAAAATAAACTTGCGCTAGGTTTGTTTTTAATTGTTGTCACGAAAACATTTTTTGCCACGGACAGATAGATTCACATTTTCTTTTTATACTAGTAGGTAACTAGTGATAGGTTGTATTGTTCCCTAAAGTATCATTTGTTTACTACTCACATTGTTGTGGATTTCCTATTGTGTGCCATTTTTACCATGGACAGAGAGAGAGACACACATTTGTCTGTAGGTGACTCGTGCGATAGCAGAGTAGATTGTTTTCTTTGTTTACACTTTGATTACGATTATGTGTGTTGTTACTTGTTGTCATGGTAAAAATTTCGCCACGGACAGAAAGAGATTTTTTTTTCATATATAGTTCAATGTCTTAGGTTTTGCTCGATGGCAACTCAGAATTGAATTTTGGAACTCTGCCCGAAGACAGTTGCACGAACCTCAGCGTCGGGATGATCAACATGGGTCGAGCGATCGTTCCCGTCCGTCTCGTCATTCACAGCGTGAGTTGCGATTTACGAATCGTCATTGCACTTATCGTCTTCGTTTCATTTGACTTTGATTTTTTATTGACGTCGTCTCAGTTATCGTTGGGTGGCACGTGGCAAAGTTTCTTCTTCCCGAAAAAGAACGCCGACAACGTGAGTCCTCCCGTTCGTCAGCTCGTATCGTCCAACATCTTATCCTGTATCATTCCTGGACGAATGAACTCGGAAGCACCCTTGAAAGTCGTCAATTTTGAAATTGCGTTTCGAGCTCCGACAGTTAATTCGCTTGGTGAGTTTTGATGTCAAATTTTCTGTTTGAAAGAAGACACAGGGTGATAAATACAAACGCGATTTTTTACGAGATAGATCACGATTTTAGGGTAAATGGTTATAAGAATCATCCTGTATAACACAGCATGATATCGTTTTATTTCAGGGAAAGATAACATTGGCAATGTCTCCGGCACGCTCAACATCGAAATAGACGTCCCGACGCCGGAGAACATAGTTTTGCAAAGCATTCCTATGACGGCCGAAGTTGGGATGATCCAGTTGGAAACCGTCAAAGACATTGAAGTATTAGTTGTTGATAACGAGGGTGGATCAAAAATATAAGTTTCGCTCGTGAATTATACAAAGTTAGATAGACACACATTTTATGTATGTTGGGTGTAAAAATTACACCCTTCATTAATTTATACACATGTTTGTTGAATGCTTGTAAACACTTATTGGTATGTGTTTGCAACGTTTTGATACCCCCAGCTGATGAAATTTCTCCCAAAGTTTTGTGCAACTATTTCAGGGCACCGTTTTCACAGTTTCATTGGTTTGGAATTGAATTGTTGTCGTTCAATTTCGCTTGTCGTTTCACCGATAAAAGTGGTTATTCGCTAACACTCGTTCGATAAAAATGACAAACGGAATCGAAGGACGACAATTCTCAAACCAATGAAACTGTGAAAATGGTGGCTCTAAAATAGTTGAACAAAACTGGAAGGAATTCGTCGGGAGGGGGGGTATTGAAAAGTTGTTCTCACATTTCAATAAGTGTTTTACAGGCATTAAACTAATAGGTTTATAAATTAATAAAGGGTGTACCGTTTCACTAACACCTATAATGTGTGTGTAATTTTATTTTCTCATTATTTTTTGATCCATCCCTCGTCTAGTTTGATGATGCATTTGTTTTGACAGGTGATTTATAGTATTTAAATTTTAAATTTGAAACAGCCGTTAGTTCTTCAAACAACAGTCGGCAATTACGCTTCTTATCCACTTTTGCTGCGTAATTCCGGTTCTATCGAGTTGAAGTTGCAAGTGACGGTTCAACGCTTGCCGCAGTCGTTCAACATCGTACCGGCGACGTTGACAATACCGCCCGGGAAGCAAAGCGAAGTCACCATCAATTACGTTCCGAAAACATTCACCGATAAAACGCAGAAGTAATTTATTTTAATCGACGGACTTTATTTTTTTATTCATTTATTTATTTATTTAATCATTAATCTATTTATAGTACGTTACTGTTACACGTGTGTCCTGGTGGGCCACTTTATGAAATTCAGATGATTACGCAAGTTCTACAGACTATGATGACACATGTGAGCAATGTTTACTGCATTAATATAATTGATGAACTGTTTTGTTTTTTTATTTGTTTTCAACTTTTTTTTGGGTTTGTAACGTGCAGAACGTCAACATTGAAAGTAACGTTCAGTGTTTATCGTGGGGCGGAACGAACGTCGGCACCAAAGAAACCCTAAGTTTTCTCTTGAAGACGAGCGAACGAGTGCAAGTTCAGATATCCGTCAGAGGGACAAACGAATTTATGGTAAGGCTCGTTTATTAACTATTGTTTGTTTTTATGTGTTTTTGACGTCTATTCGACAGTACATTAGAAAAAAAATTTAAACGTTTTTTTGTAAAGATTTTACGAAGATTTTTGTGACGTTTAATCCAACACTGGGCAGTCAGACGTTCAAATGTAAAATTTAAGACAACACGGTACAAACACGCTCGCTATATTCGAGACTAGAAACGATGAAGTGTAGTGTTTTACGACAATACTGGGTAGTCACACGGTCGAGTGTAGCGTTTGATAAAACACGGTTTATTGAACCGTTTAATTACACAGTAAAGTGAACGTTTTAAGACAATCCTTTGCAGTCCTACTCGCTTTTAAAGTCTAATACTGCATAACAAAAAATCGTGTAAACCGACACTTGGCATAAATCACAGGTCTCATAAACCGAAAGTCGCATAAATCAAAAATCGAAAAAATATCGAAAATAATATCGATATGCGAAAAAAATATTGAAAATAATATCGAAATCCGAAAAAAAAATATCGAAAATGAAAAATACAGTATTAAAAATCGAAAATATCGAAAATGAAAAATATCGAAAATCAAAAATATCAAAAATCGAAAATATCGAAAAAAAAAAAATAGAAAATTCTTGTTATTGCAGTACTTTACTGTGTTTTTTTTAAGATATATGATTGCTTTACAGAGTTGCTGGATTCAAATTGTTTGCTAGATAGATGTTACTCACGGAAAATAACAAGAACCAAGGTTTTCTCTGCCAACCTTTTTGTTTTATTCGTTTCAGTTGAACTTCAACGACGAGGAGACGAATTCTCACATGTTAACACTGCATCCTCGGAATGAGCACGTGGTACCTGTTGCATTCGTGCCGAATCGTTTGGGCACCAGTACTGGCAAGATCATCATCAAACCGCTGGACCAACCGCTCGGTGCGAGACAAATTCGATTCACGGTACGATGCCAGATTTCACTTTTGTTTTTATACTCGATATGATTAGCTTCAGTTGTGAGTTTTTACATACAAAAACACTCAATGCATTTTGATGAATGAGGGGATTTGTCTTAGTCTATCAAGTGACACTGGTTATGTGGTGTTGATGAAATACCAATATGGCGGACGCTACATGCTTTATATCGATTATTCTTTAGACCCTCTTACAGGCTAAATGCATTTTGATGAATGAGGTGTCCATGAATCCGTCTTAGTCTCACGAGTACTTTTTTTGTTTTACATTTTTTACATCTTTTTTGTTCGCAGCTCCCATTGGTCGGTTACAGCGGTCGTAGCGAACTCCGACTCGTCGGCTTACACCACGGACACGCAGACGGAACTTTTCGTTCGAAGGTCGACAATTTGCAGAAGGGGGTTCCGAATTTTCACAGGATCAAGTTGCAGAACGACGGTTCACGAGCGGCGTTTGTCAAAATCGTCACCGACGCTGGTACGTATCCTAGACTTAACGATTCGGTAGTAGTGTATCGATGACGCGTCTTTTTTCAATCGGTTATTTGTCTGTAGAAACTTCATCGAACGTAGCGATTTTGGTTTCGTCCAACGAGTTTGTCATCGAGCGAAATCGATGCGTTGAAGTTGTCGTCGTCATCAAGTTGACGTCGGAGATGGAAATGCATGGAGCGACGAAAATTGGGTCGTTGATGATTTATTATGGTGATGAAGTTTTACGACAAAGTTTTAGGCGGTCAGTTTTTTTGTTTGTTTATTTATTTAATTTTATTATCGTCATTTATATACAGGGTGAGTCGCCTTAGTCAACTTTTTAGCTGTTTATTTTATGAAAAGTTTTGATTGAACTATGTATATCGACCAATGCAGTTACCGGATGCGACATTGAATTTTTATTTTCATGGTCATTTTGTTTTTAACATTTTTAATAGGCATCCCCGAATCTCATACGTGATTGGTCGTTAAATCGGAATTTTCATAAAATAAACAGCTAAAAAGTTATTGGGGTTGGACGACTTCACGACTCACCCTGTATTTTTTTTTTATTATTGTTATTTTTTGTTTTGTTTCATTTATTGTTGTATGGTAAATTTTCCAACCTATTATTTCAACAGTTATTTGAAGTCGACTAACGCTAAGGTTCCGGAACTGAACAACAGTTCGTTGCAAAACATCAATTTCGATGTCACGTACACGGACGAAGAACTTCCCAACGAAGGTGACAAAAATGATTAATTTTCGTCATCATTTTTTGGCACTAAATTTTTACGCTGTTTAACATTCGATCAACACGTCATTAATTTCGTAGACGACATTCCGCCAAACACCGACACCAGTAGTTTGTTTTACGACGGGATTTCTACGTTGCGGCTCGATCTCGTCACGGGTGCGAACATGACGCCGCGGCAGCGTTCGGTGACTCCGAACTTGAAGCTTCCGGAAAGCCACATTTCCAGGCCTTTGAGTTCGGCGTCGCCGCCGGTTCGCGAAATGCAAACGCGTAAACGCGTCGAGCCGTTGCGAGAATTCAAACTGGAACCCGCTCGACTCGATTTCGTCGTCGTCGTCGAGGGCAGCGGAGAACGAATCACGCACGCGTTTCGATTGACGAATCATTCTTTCCAAGAAGCGTCGTGAGTTTGTTGTTGAAATGCTTGATGGACGTTATTTTGTTGTTGTTTTTGTTGACGTTTTGTTTTTTTCCGTAGTTATGAATTGATGTGGCCTGCGCACTTGTTAGATATAATGGAGGGCACTGGAAAAATTGCTCCAAGGTAATGAATGAGTTGACGTTATTTGCAAAATACCGAATGTTGCGACTAGTATACAGGGTGTTCACGAATGATTATTTTAATTGTTACTGTATACTTACTAAATGTTTTGTTTTATCGATTCCGTGTTCAGGGATTGTGTGAAAATCGAAGTTACTCTTTCACAAAACGTGCGTCTCTCGTCGCTCCCATGGAACGGTCGGATTCTCGCCATCGTCAACGGAAAACAGGAAGTAAGTTAAAATCTCTTCCTTTTATTCTTTCACTTTGATTAGCTTATTAAGTTGTTAATTATTATTAACTATTTGGGTTACTTGTAAACAGTGATTTTGTATTTTTCAGGAACTTGTTATTAACGTAACTAAAGGCGCAGCCAGATTTCCATTGCATCTCGACGACAACGAGCTAGTATTCACGAACACTTGTGTCAGTACATCAACAGGTAATTAATTAAATTTTTGTAATTAAAATGATAAAATGATGCTATATTTGTTATAATTTTAACGTATTTTTGTTTATTTTTTCAGAATTGTCTCTGGTCATGAAAAATATATCGCAATCCAACATCGATTGGATTTTATCGTCGACGACTGCCATCAAATTGGAGGCAAGCGTTGTTATTTTCATTTGGAAATAATTTATCAATTCATTATACATATTTAAAATAATATTTTATAAACTGTTGTATGTTGTATTTCTTTTGTAGAAACAAAATGCGACGAGAGATTGTGCATCGTACATTGCGTTCAAAATCTTGAAACTGTGTGGTCGTATCGAATCCAATCAAACCGAAAGGGTAATTTACGTTGTAAATCGTGAAAACCTTTTTTGTGCATTTTCACGGTTTTATTTGGTAATTTTAACGGAAGTTGGTTATGGCGAATAGGTTCCCGTCGTATTTTCACCGTTGACCAACGGTCTCCACACACAAACGTGGTCACTCAAAACGGAAGATGCAAACGGCGCTCAGAAAATGAACGTACATTTTGTGGGACAGGTTGAAAATCTTGCTTTATTTTATTTTAATTTATTATTAATTTTTATTTATTTATTTTTCAAATTTATTTTTATTTTTTATTTTTTAAGTTTATTTTTATTTTTTGATTTCAATTTTTTAATTTTAATTATTTTTAATTTCATTTTATTCTGCATATTTCCATTTTCATTTCTCAATTTCTTTCTGAACAAAAGGCAATCACGATTTCAACTGACATGAAAACCAAAACTTTTCGAGTCATCGGCGACGACAAATATTCCATCGGCAGCATAGCGTCCGAAGTCAAGAAAAGGTACCAATGTCCATTATTTATTGTTACACTTTTATATTCTCATATTTTTAAAAGACGCTTTATATTTCATCTTTTGATCAATTTTCAGCAAAGATCGCGGTTTGACGGTGTCGGAAGATCAGCTGAAATTCACGTCCGTCTTGTGCGGCTCATCAGCGTGCCTCAAACTGAAAATCATGAACCGTGGCTCGTCGGACCGTCACGTTGTGATGTCACCGCTCGACCCGCCATTTAGTGTCATTCATAACAACCTTCATGTTCAAACTCACAAATATGTAAGTATTCCTGTCCATTTCAAACCGCAGCAAGTGGGCGTTCACAGAGGGCGGTTGTTGATGACCGTCGACGATCATCAAACGATCGAAGTTCTCCTAGCAGGCGTCGCCATCTCTGCTGAAACCAAGGCATAATAAAATGTGTGTGTATATAAAGCTCGAATATTAGGGGGGGGGGGGTTGAAATAATTTTTTTCAGTCATTTGTATGTCGACGATCGTTTTTGTGAAATTCGATTATTATTTTTTGGAAGGGTGGTATATTTTTAAAATAATCATTTTGTATGCACTTTTTTATGGGGTCAAGTTTATGATAGATCTGTACAAATGTATTTTTATAGACATATTTAATAAATGGAACGAAATTCTTTTATTTTGTGTGTTCAGTAACGCTGTATATTAATTGTGTCCAATATCCAGAAGTCAACATAAAGAGGACGATATGTGTTGGGACAAAAGTACAGTACAGTGTATGAAATGTAACGTATTGCGGTTGGTATTTGAATTTTAAATCCATCGACTTTTTTTGTACTTATGTGTTAAATAGCTGCCACAACCATGAGATATTATTGTTATTATTAACTAGGTAGGTTGTTAACTAACTTAAACTAGTGGGTATAGACACTAGCAGTATGGTACTCTATGGAGTTTCTCGCCAGAAAGTTTTCCTGAACAATTTTTGAAATGTGGCTTACCATTATTCTGCCCAAAGCCTAATTATAAATTTTATTTTTAATATTTTTTGAGTATTTTTTTAACTAACCAAAACTAAGAGGGGGGAATAAAAAATTTTGAGTTGCTTTTTAATGTGGAAAATAATAAAAGTTTCTCATCTATAAAATGCTATGTTATGAAAATGTTAAAAGCGCCATCGTTTGTGGAATAGCTGAAACCCCTTTGCATGAGTTTATTAAGAATAGCCCAAGTCTTCAGTTCTGTGGTGGTTTGGAACGCGTGTCAATGCAGCAGTGACACCTAGCGACATTTTAATAAAACGAAATCTTCAAGAATCCAATTACTGTTTCAATTAAAACCGTGCATGGCATGGGGCTACTTCTAGTTTCATAGATTCGAATTTTTACCAATTACATATGATATCTGCTGGATTATTTGTAACTAGAATTTCTACGTTGACTGACATTTCTAATCGAACAGGTAGATACGAATTTTTTAAAATCGGAATAATTTTTATGTGTGACACCCTGAATAATAAATGACCAATTAGCATATTCACATACCCTTGATGTGAACTAAAAGAAATAATTAACCATTGTATTTATATAATAGTACTCCAATTTTGATGTTTTATTAAGGGGTACAAAAACGTAAAAACATTACAAATATAAACATGTAAGCTTGGAGGAAACAAAATAATGCTTATTTACATTTGCAACTAAGAAATGAAAGCAATTACAAATGAATATTTTATTTTTAAAATGATGTTTTTTCACGTAATATTAAAAAATATATACGACTCAACGTTTCAAAAATAAGAACACGATAAAAAAGATGCAATTCACGTTGTACAAAATTGTACGCTGTAAAAAAGTATAAATTAAACAAATAAACGATAGCTGTACGAACGCCAAATTGCAAGAGTACAAAATAAATTCGCATAAAATTTGGCAGTGAATACATTATGTGTTGATTGTGAAAGTACCAAACATTACATTGTAACATGAGACCAACGACAATGCAAAAATAATGATTTTAAAAAACAAATACATGTATTGAATATAAAAAGCATGTAGCTAATGAAGACAACAAGTCGTACGTCTTGTCGAATTTGATATTTTATGGGGGTATCTTTTTGTTGTGTTTCATTTTCTTTAAACTGCACCTTCCTTTTCAGCAGCGTTGCCGTCGCGAGATTTGAGTTGCATGAAGTAGACGCCTTCTTTGCCTTCGTCTGGTGGAGTTGCCACAAATGCTGTTTGGTATAAAATGCCAGCTGTCATGCCACCGATACAAGGTCCCAACCAGTAAACCTGAAAGCAAAAAAAGTGGGGGTAAGAGATTTGATTTTTCATCAATTTCGTTATAGGGTGTTCCTAAAAGGTCTAATTAAATTTTAACCACAGAACAAAGTAAACGACTCCTTATAAACATGGGTCTCTTCTGAGATAACACAGGGGTATGTCACGTAAATGCATAGGCCCATCGTCTCATAAACTAAAAATAAAATTTGACTAGATATTTTAGAAACACCCTATATATAAGTCAATAAATGTATGAGTTTGTTATACTACTTGAACATTGTTGTTAGAATTCCTTATGTTACCGGCAATGTATAAAATCCAGCAATTTTTATAGAAAGCCTAACCTCTTTTAGCAAAGTATGGAAATAACATATTGCATGCAACTATTTTTTATTTATAAAAATTTTAGGCTTAAATTTGAACTTTATTCTGGCGCAAAGTAATTATTTCAAATGTTAATTTCATACATTGCCTAGATTCTATACATTGTCAGTAACAAATTAAAATTGACTATCAATCAATCAAAAATTTGATTGAACATTTTTCATTTAGCGCTGAGAGATTCGTTAAATGTAGGAACAAACTTTTCCTGTTTGACATTTTCATATGAAAAACCACACCCGAAAAACATGTTTTTTGAAACAACATTTGTTTCGTCATCACTTGTTTTAAGAGGATTATACAGACGACAGGAAAGAATATATAGAATTTTTGTTATTATAATAATAATAATAATTTAACATTCTGTGTACAACGCTTTAAATCCCATACACAGGGTGGATCGAGAAAAAAAACTGTCACCATTTTCAAAGCTCGATTTCTCATTAACCGCTAGATAGATATTGAAATTATTAAATAAAAGCTCAATTTAATATATTTTTAATAATATATATAATTTTATGCTATGACTTCCATAGATTGCCCGCAATAGCCGCGCGAAAAAAAGTACCCTCAAAAAAAGTTGTAAAATGACTTTACAAGTACAAAGAAAGTTCAGCGCATAACTGTTAAGTAGAAAAGTAAACAATGAGTGCTAAAAGGAGGGTGGGAAGGTCAAGTTTGTGATACAAATATCATCCGTCTTCACTGATGCAAATTTACAGATCAAATCCGGAAAAACGTACTTTTGCAATCACGCCTCACTCAAGACGGCACTTAATTTGACAACCTTTTTTTAGGGTACCTTTGCTCGCGCGGCCATTGCGACCAAACTATGCAATACATAGCATAGAATTATATATCATTAAAAAGATATTAAATTTAGTTTTCATGTCATAGTTTTAGATTTTGTCTAGCATAAATGGTTCATGAGAAATCGTTATTTGGCCCAGCATAACAACAGTTGGCGAATATGGTACATTTGAAATGTGTAATATTTTTTACTATTTTACAGAATATATTTTTTGTTTTGTTATTCCTATTATTTACACACAAAAATTGTGTAATTTTAATTATTGAATAGTTAATAAATCATCGAGCTTAGTATTGTAGTTCAAGTGACATAAACAAGATATGTCAATTTTTATCAAGTTTATTTTCACCTCACTTTGAACCACAATCATAATGTAAATATAATAATAATATTTACATTATGATTGTGGTACATTATGATTTATTAAACTACATGAAAGTATTTCTCTGTCTGTCCGTGGAAAAAGGTTTTCATGACGACAAGTAATAACATTTTGCACACACAAGAAAAGCCAGCGATAAAAAGAAATCAACGTATCCACGTGCTACAGCACGGGTTACCAACTATAATTATATTTTATTATTTTCAATTAGCACTTTTTGTTAATACATCCTCGTTGTATATCAATTTTGAACATCTAACCTACGTTTATCACACTCATATCTGACATACAGTACATGACATTGTCATACCAGTACAACATTGTCAACGTTACATTACAAAATCACCATCATTGTACAACGTTGACATATCAATTTTGGCGTACGATTTACAACCGGAAAACGCTATTGTTCATGATACATCCAATAACGAACCATATATCCGGCAAAAAAAAAAACTACTACAAAAGCACGAGACAGTAATTTGAACGTACGCCGGCGTGTGTTCTAAATACGTCACGCCATTACTAATAATTATCAATTTATATTCTCATTAGATACTATGTTCCACCCTGTCTCGATAAATAGATCATAATGAATTAATGTCAATGGAATGATATATATATATTTTTTTTTTCTTATCTAATTTCGCGACAGTGATACGTGTGTCGATTTAGAATTGTACATCTGGTGATAAATACGATTGTAAGTTCCTATTTTAAAACATCTTAAGTGGGTTGTTTTAAAACATGGTCCAAAATTTCCTGTCAAAATTCCTTTGTATCTAAATTGAGTTATATTTATAGCACGATGGATTTTTTTGTTTTTGTAAATGAAACGGAACTATCGTTTATATTTATTTACATAATCTTTTTCCAGATAAATTTTTACAACATTTCTGGTAAACCCAATACAGTATTCGGTTTCAACGCATGTTTTGAAGTAATGAAAGCCAAGCTTTGTTTTCTTATACCTTTTGGTAATACTATCTTCGTTTTTATTATACTCTTTATATTCGCTTCACTTGTGAGTGAATGAGTTTGTGAGTGAGCGAGCTGGGAATTGAATTGCCATCTACAGTCGTTTATGAGAATATACTGTATAATCCAATGTACCGAAATACGCATAAACGAGTCCTTCAATCAGAAATCGCACAAGTACAATGTAAAAAAAAAATTGTATGCATATATCTCTTTATATAAAAGACACTTTCTGTAAAGCTCTCAGAAAGCTTTGCATCGCCTCAGTTAGCGTTGCATGAGCCGGAGGCGCATTTACACTGCGCAAGCGCCTCCTGACGGTCGCGAATTGCATTTCGGGAGAAACAAAAAGATAGGCGTGATAGAGCTAGGTGCTTTTTGCACAGAAAACCCATCTAGTAAATAAACAAACCGAAAATTGCAGAAATCCAAAATGGAATTACTCCAAACTCGCATAAATCTAATATCGAATTACTCAACGAATAAATTTAAATTAGCGTAAATCGAAATATTTGCAGAAATCAAAAAATGGAGTTACTCAAAACACGCAAGAATTAAATATCGAAATACTCAAAGATTGCTTATATTTTTAATTCGCATAAATCGAAACAATTAGAAATCAAAAATGGATTGTTCGCATTATGTATGTATTGATACAGTATATCTGTATATGACAGTATACAAAGAGGATGCTTATAAAGCATTTTAATGTACTTGTTTAGTGTAAAGTTTACCAAGAGAGTGATATACTCACCCAGTGATGTTCCCATTGGTTGAGTACGACGGCGGGTCCAATCGAACGAGCTGAATTCATCGATGCACCAGTGTACTTGATCTGTAACATTGATTCATCGATTAGTTAATCATGGTAATACAGGTTAACAATCACAAATCCGAAAATAAATAACCCGTAAACAATCAGTAATCCGTGACGCATTTCTGATAATCAGTGTTTGCCGGTGCTACTAACAAAATTTATCAGTAACCCGTGACCAATCAGTGATCCGAAACTTATTTTTTATAAACAATGGTGCTACTATCAGTGATCCGTAATTAATTTTAATGCTACTAATACTATCAGTAATCTGATAACCAGCGCTTTAATAGTGCTACTATATAGAACAGTTTATCAGTAATCCGTAAACAATCAGTGATCCATTTCTGGTAATCAATGGTGCTACTAACAATATCAGTAATCCGTAAAACATTTATGATAATAATCAGTGTTTAAATGGTGCTATAAGTTCTAACAAAATGTATTAATAATCCGAAACCAATAAATAAACCATAATGACTTTCGGATCAGTAAAGACCAGTAATCCGTAAAGACTCAATAATTCCTAAACGCTTAAACTATCAATGGTCCACAATGAATTTCTGAGTAATTTTTTGTTGTTGTTGTTTTTGGTGGTGCTACTAACAGTATTAGCTGTTCGTATATACAGGGTGTCTTAAAACTCCACTAAGTAGGTAATATGACATTTTTTTCAGATACTTTTCAGAATCATTTTGACAATAAAATCACATTTTTCACATAATAGTGCAGTTTTGATATGTGTGGAGACTTTTGAGACACCCGGTAGATTGGTCTATTAACCATTTTCAACTGGCGAGTGACGTTGTAACCTGTGTATAAAGGCCTCCTGACACGTATTTTTTGATGTGGCAAGTGGAGCAATTTGTGGATAATTTTGACGTCAGCTTCTTGCCAACCGATTTTGATTGGTTGAGTAAGAAGCTGATGTCACAGTTATCCACGAATTGCTCCACTTGCCACACCAAAACTTTTGTAGGAAAATACTTAACCGATTCAATTGAAACAATATAATATTCTATGTATTATTAAAGATAGGATAAAACTTGATTCAAAATATTTTACTACGAGGTCGAGTTTTTGTATAATTTGTTCAGCTAGGCTGCTCGATACATCATGCATACGATAATATGTAATGCGTACAAATTGTGTCTTTGTCAATTTCAGGGGTCATAAATTTATTCAGCTGATGAAACTTAAAAAGGAAAAAGGAAACCTTTTCTTTTTTCGCTGAACAAGGCTACGTGAAGTGAATTCGAACGAAAACGCTTGCTTTAAAAATGTGTGGTAAGTCAAGCTCAAATATTTTTACATTGCAAATAGTACGGTTGGTTGAAAATGATGTACCGTGAGTAAATATTTATTTATTTATTTTATTTATTTGAAAACATTCAAAGTGAACATCAGGACAAAACAGAACATCAAGACAAAATATGACTTTGATACTCTATTTTGCGCACATTATTATAGACGTAGGCCACGAGTGCGTAATTTATTTGTAAATCTCGAAAATTTGTAATCATGAAGTGTATCTGTTACCGGAAATGTATAGAATCCTTGCATTTTATAGAATGCCAAACATTGTTTTCAGGCAATGTATGAAATTAGCATTAAAAGAGTTACGTTAAGCAAAAAAATAATTTAAGTTTAAATTTAGAATTAAAACTTTTTTTTTTGCTTAGAGAAAACGCTATTAAATTAACCTAAACTAATCTTAACGAACCCAAATACACAAGATGTTATTTCATATTTTGCCAGAGGCCGCTAGGCATTTTATAGAATCCCTGGAATCTGTTTGCCGGTAACTACTTAATAAAAAAAAAGTTAATACATTTTGTTTTCTACAGATTAAGTTTTGTTAACAATGTTAGGTAGAGTGTTTTAGATGTAGAGTACTTACTGTTGGTTGAATCCCAACATCAATCCAACATTTAAATTTTGGCGGGAATATTTAAATCGTAGTACTTTATTGTACTGGACTCTGATGTAGTCTCTGTACTGTAGTACTAAATTTTATACATTGTCGGTAACATATATTGGTAAATCATGTATGATTGTAACCAGCAATGTATAATTTGTATCCAGGCATTCTATACAATTCCAAACGTTGTTTAGGCAATGTATGAAATTAGCATTGGAATGGTTTTTACGCAAAAAATTAAGTTCAGTTTAAATTTAGAACTAAATAAGTGACTCAACTTTTTTTAATTGAAAATGTTGTTAATTAGCATAAACTAACCTTAACTATTATAGAAAGCTTTTTTTTTATTGAAAAATATTTTCGTTGAAAAAAAATCTTGGTAAAATTTAAGTAAATAATTCGAAAAAATTGCACAATACTTTTGATTGCCATTTATTTTATATAACATAAAAAATAAAGACTTAACTAACCTAAACTAATTAACCTAAACTAAATGAAAAACTTAAGTTTTCTAACCCTAACTAACCTTAATATGGATATGTATACAAGATGTTATTTTATACTTATCCAAAAGAGGCTGGGTATGCTATTGAATACCTGCATTCTATACATTGCAGGTAACATATTCATACAGTATTTAATACTAGTGTAACTCACTGTACTCTGAGTCTGGGCCCAGGTAAGGTGCAGGTGATTATGTCATAAAATTTGTTAATGGTAATTGATCTTTCAACATATTTTTCAAATATTTTTAAATCATATAAATATGAAATTCATATAACATCTGTAATATTATCTTAAATTATAAATATTTCACCTGTTCACTTGTACCATAGTCTTTAATGTTATATAATCTGTAATGTCATCTCTTTAATTGTGTACTAGTTTCTATTACCAAAATAAGAACAGTTGAACTGGTTTAAAGAAACAAACTAGTTTGTAACACAGAGTTTATACAAAAATCTAGTCACGTTTTGAATAAACTTTCATAACACCTTTTTTTTTTCATGGTTTGACATTATACGTGATCGTACGTTCCACCTGAACAGATGGCTTTGGTTTTCCATGTCCTGCTGACATTTAACAATGTGACTCATGTACAACTTACAAAAAAATCTTGATGACATTTATGCAAATGTATTTTTTCTACGATCACTAAAACAAATATCACGATATTATACGTTTATTACTAAAACTGTAACATTTCCATAGATGGGCATAATATCTAAGTTGAAACTACTAGGTTAGCAGTACTGTTAAGTTAAAAGTACTAATTAGAGGTAATTATTTTTTGTATGTGGGAATGTATTATTAAAATTTTATGGTGTAAGTAAATTTTTTTTGTATGTTGTTTGGACTCGTTTCGTAGATATAATAATCAGTTAGTACAGGTAAATAACCGTTTTGTACAGGTTACAACCAGTTTTCAATATTTTTTTTCTTTCCTTATAAAAATAAATTACCTTTATCTATAATCGTATTATACAATTTCACTGACCGTATCGCATTTGTAAAACGTGGATGTATAGCTACGAACCATAACTCTGTAATTATATTATACCGTATTCTACGGAATCATCAACTGTGGCTAATGTCAAAACTACTAAAAACTGCAATTCCATATGTTCATAACGGTCATACAATGTAAGGGTATTATAGTACAGTAGATTACTATATTATTCTATATGAATATTAGTAATCATATTCATGAAGTGTACTCATATATAATACAAGGGTATATATTATATTATATGCTATAATGTATTTTAAACTTACTTTACTGTAAATACTCTGGGTGTTCTGGAGTGTATTATAGTTTATATTAATTATATAAACTATAATAGTATTATATTATTATATAATACTATATAGTATTGTACCAAGGTATATAGAGGTTAGAGGTT
>JAQIWH010004762.1:0-16154 GCA_034695005.1 Cryptops parisi
ACAAATATGCACATAAGAATTGGAATGTTCGCTGATGAGTACGTGTGCATAATTGATGCCAACCCTTTTCCGATCCACTTTTTATCGTCTCCAATAAAAGTTGCATTCTTTGAAGGATCAAACAGCTTTTCTTTTATATCTCCGTGTTTGACATAAATTTTTGTCATATTTTAAGGTTCGTAAAAATAAAGAAGAACGCGGATATGATATACGCAACACTGTTTACTCAATTTTGCATGTTTTATATTTATATTCACTTGTGTAGTTGACGTATAGTAAACACATTTTTACTTTCTTTCAACCAAATGTTATGTTCCACACGAGTTGCATTCTGATTATCAATCTGCTTGACCTTTCTTCAACGCGTCATCAATGTGACTTTGGTACTAAATTTAATGGACCTTGGAGGTAGTAATGATACCACTGTGTTAGCCTTACAATTCGACTGGGAGGATGATGATATCGAGAAATCGATCATTTTCCTTACGCTCGTTAATATCGTTTCAGTTAGTGTTGTCGTACGATGAACGCGATTTGAGTTAATGCAACTATTACCAACAAGTGGTATTACGCGTCATCTTTTCATCTATATGGTTTTTTTTCATATATACTTCTTATAACAGTTTTATCAAGGATATGCGAAAATGTCATGGCCTCCTTTAAACACACTTAAGGGTGAGGCCAATTATGATTATTATTATATGATGTGGGTGTTATTTATGTTTAGGTGGATTAACATATTAATTGAAATTCAAACTTGATTTATTTTTATAAATTCACTTTTTTATGTGTGGATATAATGCTCTATATAGTTTATCGGCTGTCTGTCTATCTCTGTGTGTGAGAGAGAGAGAGTGTGAATGTATTTACGTATTTGTTAGTAATGGGTTATCAAGTAATAATAGGAACATGATGATGATTATGGACAAAAAAGTATTCCCTCACATATTAGCAAAATTGCACATTAAATAATTCGCATAAATCGAGACTTTATAATATTCAAATTCACGTAAAATGAATTATCGCGCTAAACGGGGATTATTTTGTGTTTTTTTTTTTTCACGTAAATAAAAATTTTTCTCGCATATAACGAACATCCGAGAAAAAAAAGTTTCTCCTCGCATATTAACAGAATTGCTCAATAAATAATTCGCATAAAATCGAGCACTTCATTGTATTCAAATTTTAGAGAAGATATTTAACCATACAATGATATGCAACTTAAGATTCACCCTGTACACTTACCTTTTTTCTTGTATTTTTTAACACAATCTGTTAGTAGGTTATGACCTATGAGTATTTGTAGTGCAGTATATACTGTATGAGTAGATATGACTATTTATATCAAAGTGTTGATTCCTGGAAGCTCTGCGCCAATGTGTCAACAAAACGGAAGTGAATTCCTTATATCTCGTCCAACATTTAATATTGCGCAAAGAAACAAAACGATTATGTAAGTAGAAGTATACTGATAAGAAACGGGGAAAGAATTTATTTTCTATTACTCCAATCACAGTCCAACTTTGTACCCAGTTTTTTAATGATGGGGTTGAGTATGTAGCCATTTTGTTTCTGTTGGTTAACGTTGATTGAGGAAGTTGGTAGTATGATGATGAACGAGGTGGATATAGTGATCATACGAAATGAGTTTAGTGACCTTTGTAATGATAGTGCAACCTCAGTTGGGGAAATTTAAAAAGCTTGTAACAGGTTTCAGAACCTCAATCTTTCTTTGTATTGGTTTTCAATACGAAACAGCATCGATTATATGTATGAGTCATGTGGTATTTAATAAACAAATGTCATAACCCTTGTTTATTCTTTGAGTTTACACGGTTGGTAATTTTATGTTTTGGTGTTAGGAGTTTGTTTATGTGCAATTCCTTGCTGACTGACACAACGTTTGGAAGTCAGTTTTTGGCTAATGGTTAATAATCTAAGAGAATATTTCTTTATAAAAAATGTACAATATTTTATATTTGAAGAATTAACCATTGTCAAGTGAAATTAACATAATTTTTTTAATTTTGGTGAATTCAAATAAGTCATGTAATTATGTTAGTAGACTAATATAACCGATTTGTAATCCTTTATATACATATTGATAAGTATGTTTCTGAAAGTAAAAAACTATATTCGCTTTTAACTACGAATAAATGTTATTAATACTTTACAATCAATAGTTCAAATTCATGTTGGATAAGACTTTGAATTATTTTTATAAAAATGAAGTTTAAAAACGCATAGTGTGACTACTAACATAACTTTTGATGTTTAGTTACACCATGGCTTATCAAATAAAAAATGGTAAAATATTTTGACACAAAATCATCAACTAAAAATTTAGAAAAACCCATGATAAGGGCACGTAAATAAAAAGAGCGTCAACAAGCTAAAGAGCATGTAGAACATGTTTATACAATTCACGGTCAAACTTATCATAAAGCAGTGAAGACAAGGCATACTTATAATGCAAATTTAATTTGATTTAATTCTCAAAGAAATTTTTATTTTTTGTTTTATTGAGCAAAAACAACAACAAAATACAACGAAATAAACAATAATACATTTGATTTGTTACAAAAAAATAACATGAGTACATAATTAGTTTTAATGTTTACATTGATATTATTTATTTTATATGTGCAATTAGCATGTGTGCAAGTTAAAAGCTACTTTCCTGATTGGGAAAGGAAGATCGATCCAAATGGTAAAAGTATTGAAAGGAAATCAAGATATACAGTATAATGGGGTCTGGCTGCTAATCGTTAGGAAGTAATTTTATATTGTTTGGCTATTCGAGTTTCTGGTGAGATTTTAGTGAAAGCAGATATGAAAGATCACTTCTTCTGGTGAGAAGAAGTGATGAGCTTCAGAGGGCAATATAATGATAAGCCACATTTTTTTTTTCAAAAATGATATTTTTACATCAACTGTTTCTCAGTCTCAGTTAAGCTAGTTACTTTACTGCTTCCGGTTTTCCAGAAAATGGCAGAATAATATAGAGAATCATTTTAAGGAAATCCCGATATTTTGTTTCAGCAAAAACATGATAAGCTACACGATACAGGTAAACATTCTCATTACCGCCCAGAACACTCCTTTAAAAAAGGTGTAAAATGACTTTACAAGTACATGAGAAGTTTAATGTATAACTGTTCAGTGTAAAAGTGAAAAATTATTCTTAAGGTGGGAGGCCAAGTTTGTCATCCCGCTTTTGATCCGACGAAATGTCATTCGGCTTCGCTGATGCAGATTCACAAACCGAATCCGGAAAAACGTACTGTTGCAATCATGCATCGTGAAGCTCCTTTCAGACAAATTGAATAGCATAGAATAATATACCATTAAAAAATATTGAGCTTTCATGCTGTAGTTTTAGATTATGTCTAGCATACATGGTTCATAAGAATTCGTTATTTAAAAATTGGTGAGAATTTTTTTGGCCCACCCGGTACAGCAAATGCATTCCATGTCTGATTGTTGGAATGAATACTTAATAAATGAGACCATGATAATATGAGCTCTTAAATATTGGTAAAGCCATAATAATTATGGAATGTTTTAAAACTTGAAAATGACTATCCTGAACAATTTCCAAAATTTGGCTTATCATTATATTGCTTGAAGCCCTTCAATTCCTAAATGCTAGATAAATTTCTAGAAGTCTATTGCAAATAATACTGTAGATTGATAAATATTGAAAAGTTGTCTCTTTTTCATCATAAGTTATTTTTGTTAAATGAAATTGGTGACAGTTATCTTTTCCACTATAAATTTAATCTAATTACAAATACAATCGCTTTCCTTTCTCATGTATTAACTCATGGAATTCCCTTCCGTTTGGTGTTCGGAAAATTCCTTTTTGTATACTAAACCCCAGTGCCTGAAAACTTGTATACACTTAAAAAAAAAAGGTTTTCATCCATATTTTGCATGACACTTAATGTGTGCATCTGTATTTTGTCTCTATGGGACGTGAAATTTGCAACAACAATAAATAATGTCGTAGTTATCGATATGAAGAAGATGATGCAAGGGTTACAAATAAATCTCGGGACTTCCTTGAGACCATAACAGTTAATGATTTGATGTAACGTCATGACTCCTAAATGGCGACATTTATTGATAATGGATAACAGGAGACATTGAATAGTAATGTTAACTCATTGTTATAGGAAGACTTCACCCTTCTCAACCGAAAATGTTTCACAATTAATCCTTGAATGTCATGAACAGGAACAAAAAGAATTAAGATTTTCACGAATAGTCAATAACTAGAGGTTCACCTAGTCACAAAATGTGACTATATTATCTTCACTTTCCCCTTCACTCTATCATCATAATGAATACAGCAGCCGGTCACGTGTCAGGTGGTATGGTATAACGTGACGATACTGAGCCACCCCGAAAAAGGCTACGCTTGCGTGCAAACAACGAAGAGGGAACGCGCTCATGCAGATTGGAGTCTTTTTATAATCTTTATATTAGCTTCATCTGTGAGTGAGTTGTGAGTTTCTACGTATCAAAAACAACACTACTCGATTTATTTTGATGAATGAAGTGTCTATGGATTCGTCTTAGTCTACCGAGTAACACTGGCTAATGGCATCAATGAAAAACTAATATGGCGGACGCTACATGCCATATATGCATTATTCTTTAGACCGTTTGGGAGGAAAGGAAGGTAAAGATAGTTAATAGTTCATATCTTAAATTGTAGTTATCTCTTTTCCCTTCTCCTAAGAGTCACCAGTCAATCTAGTTTTGACTAGGAAATATTAGTTTTAGCGTATTTCGGGTTCTGACGGTATCACATAATATTGATATCGGTCTTGTTGTGGCTAACCAAAACGCGATATTACCATTGTTCTTTATAGTAACGCGCCCTGACGTCACGTTTTTTATAGGTGATAGAAAATAAATAAGAAACGTTATTAATTTTGGGGGTGGCTGATGTATTTGACTGTTATCCAATGGGAACTGATTCTACGTGGGGGTCTTGTTGTTTGTCTTGTTTTTTCCTTGTGATTGGCAAAACATTCGAAAATCATTTCCAATCTCAGTTTTGATATAGTACCATATAGATTCGATAAACGTTCGGTCTGGTTGGGTGGGTGGTTTTCTCATTCCTTATTTTTTTATCTTTTTATATATATATATATTTTGCTTATTAAGATGTTTGAAGAGTTGGCGTGTTTAGAGATTGGAAAAGTTTTTTCCTCGTGAAAAAGAAATCACGTGATCGCTTTCTTGTCATCTCTCTTCCATCGTTGTTTTTGGTGAAAAGGTTCCTCCACCCACATGACCATTTGTCAGAGTGCTTTTATCAGGAGCTTGCTATTCTATGTTGACCACAAACATATAAAGCAGGCAATTCCTGTCGTAAATCTATTCTCAATGTTTCCCATTTGGCCAACTCAACGCAAGACCAACTTCCAATTACTCGAAGCACCGTTTTTATAGTATTATAAATAGGCCCTATTATAAGTTTATGCTTTTATCAGGAATCGGTACATGGATGCATTTATACTTGTTGTAAACTCAGCTTTTTATTATATTTATATATATTTTATATATATATTTTAGTTTATTGCTTATAACTGTAGAATTTTTTATTTCCTTCGACTTACAGCTTATAGTTCTCTTCTCGACGTATGTCAAAATTTGGGATTGCATGATTTAATGTCGGTTAAATTGTTTTTCTTTATATTTATTTTTTTTATATATATTCAGTACGTAGTGGTTATAAAGATGTCGAGTTGCACTTTGGAAGATTAGGATTTGAGTATGGAATGTCTGGCAGAGTTATATAAGATGTTCAGTCACTGACTCTACGAATGCAATAAAGTTTCAGTTGATACAAAGCGAATGATAAAAAATGAACGCTTCTTCATCACCAGTGAAGAATGTTTTCCCAATAAATTTAAGCAATAAAAAGTTGAGCCAAAAGAAATGATCGTTTTAGTCGTAGAAACTTTTTTGGTGACCAAACGGTTTACAAAATAAATTTGAAATACCCTCGTCTCGTTACAACGAGATTAACTGACGCAGGGGTGTCGCTCGTTTTGGAAAAACACTCGTTGTGTAAAGAGTTATTTTATCCTATAAAGTGCTTAATTCGTGGAAAATGGGCAGTCACTGACACACTTTCTATAATGAAATAAAATGTTTCTAAATCAGTTCACATAATGGACCAAGATACCCTATCGCTATGCATTTTGATATGTGCAATATATTTTTAATTGTATATGTACCGGTACGTACAATTTTAAATACAGTAAAATAACAAGTACATTAAAAATGCTGTTTAAGCATATTCTTTATATACTGGCATATAGCGTCCGCCATATTGGTTTTTAATTAATAGCATATAGGCAGTGACACTCGTGAGACTAAGACGGATCCATGGACATCTCATTTATACAAAATCCATCGAGTCGTCTTGTTATTGTATATAGAAATTCACATCTCACTCACAAGTGAACCTAATATAAAGAGTATAATGAAGGTTTCTGTCGCAGGTAAGAGTTTCCCAATTGTAGGTATGGCAACTTGGGAAATTTATTGACAAGACAACTGAAGTTTTCTTCCTCAACCAATGAAACTGGTTTACAAAAATCTGGCGTAACAGTTATCTTCAAATTGCTCGACTTGCTACGCCAAATATTGCGTGTGTTAGGTGACTTGTGTCTTATACAGTGAGTAGATCAATAGAAATATAGTTTATAGAATCTTAACACATAATAGAAGTGCAAATACAGTAAGGGTTCATGAGATATAATATTTTTTTAGCTCACCCTTTATATTTCATTTTGATAATAGTCGATCGATCATTTTTGTCTATATAATTGATGGTGCAATGACCCTACGACCAGAATCGCAGCAAAAGTTTTATTACCGAATCGAATTGGATCTCTCTCTCTCTCTTTCTTTTTCACTCTGTCAATTTTCGACATTTAAAAATTATTAAATAGCGCAAAAGAAATATCCTCCATAAAAGTTTCTATAGTTAAACTAGCCCATCAATTACTACTAAAGTGGGTCCAGTTTTGAAAAATCATCTTAGATACACTCACTACTACTACCAAACTTAAACAGACTGTTTAACTTTTCAAGTCTTGACTCAAGTTTTTCTCGTTAATGCACTCGAAAGCCGTTTAGATATAGCACAGCTACTGTTTTTAATCTCGAATTAGTTTTTAATCTCACAACCGAACCCCTTAAAAAAAAGAAACAACCAGAAATGATCATCTAATTTTGAAAGTTATATAGGTTTTCAGTCTGAACAGAATAAAAAAGAGAGGCGTGGGAATGAGGTTTTTTAAAGTGAGTTGGTGACGTCATTAACCGATGATCGAGCGTTAACTATTTATAACCGTACTTCCAAAAATAATCAGTGATATTTGTATAATGTAAACCAGTCTAGTGCGAGATACATACTGTAAACATATACAGTACATGTATACATACTGTATATAGATATATACTGTACTGTATATACATATGCCAGGAGGTTTGTTTGTTTGAATGTTTTATTACATGTGAAAAAAACACAAATTACTTGGTCCTCGACTTGTGCTAGGACCAAGTAATTTGAGAAGACCAAGTAATTCGCACAAGACGAGGTCCTCGACTTGTGCAAAAGTTGCGTTCCGTGGAAACCTTATAAAAGTCGAAAGTCGTTGCGTTCCGTGAAACCTTATAGTAGCTCGTATTCATGGAAATTCCCAAAAAATGGTGGCAGAACTTGAGGATTGACACTTGTGCACCACCGCACAAATCGCATAATGGCGAAATGGGCTCACCTACAACAAGTAAGAGGTTTTCTTTCGTAGCATATTAACGAAATCGCATGAAGAAAATACATCCATGCAGGTATATATGCAGTGCTCTTTTTCTAACAAAAGTTAGGCGGTACCCAAGATCGATATCGATACAAATATCGATAGATTATCGATAGAACTCGATAAAATCGATAAAATTTAAAATTAAAAGCATATAGCGTATACCCTCGTATACGCTGAAAACAGCACTGCATATACGTATTTAGTGCATATACTGTATGTACTGTATATTACCTTCATAGAAAAGTTATAGGGTGATCCAAATTTAGTAAAAGTTATAGGGTGATTCAAAATTAAGTAACCCTACTTCTATATATTAGTGTTAGCTTGGTTCACCCACAGTATCAACGAGTTATCTTGTGCTACATCACAGGTAGCCTACATTTGTAGGCCTACATTTGATACTAGTAACACAGAAAACTAGAATCATAAACTTGTAAAAGTAGTTTCTTTACTTCCAAGACATATTTCACCAATAAAATACAGGGTGTCCAAAAATTTCAACTTTCATTCTAACGAATGTAGGTCTTAAAGATAATTTTCAGACACTCTGTCTATCCAATAGAATATAGATTAAAGTTGATTTAAAATTTCCAGGAATGACTTATTACATGTGAAAACGTAATTTTTATATCCTCGTAACAGAACATTTTATTTTTTTAAAATTTAGTTTAGTATTATTGTTATTTAACTTTGCGGCTCCTAGTATACATGTAAGGCAATAGATCACAGTACTATTTACCGATTGGTTCCACCATCTGCGTAATACCCTCTTGAAGTGAAAAAGCTGATGTTAACCTATCATGGTCACTACTTGAAACTGTGATGGATGGCTTCTAATTTCTCACTTCATTGCCTCACGTGACATTAACCCTTCACTTTCAACCAGCTGAAATAGGGGCATTTTTCTTTTTATTTTTTTTGCTCCAATTTTATGGCATTGCGGGGGCCGACAACGTTATATACGTAATTACTCGTTTTGCTGAGTCTAAAGGGTAGACCATTTTTTATCGGTTTCAGTTTTTTTTTAACAATTTCTCTTTGGTGATGAAAGATGTTCTCAACGGGGTTTTCGAATTGAGTAGTAGCTAATTTAAGAATGAAGTAGTCCTTCGTTAAATTGCTACCACATGTTTTAGAATAACGTTATTTATTGAGAAAAAATAGAGTTGATCGTATAAAACAAATGATTAATGTACTATGATCAAGTGTTGCTGTTATACATAAGTACGATGTCCGAAATTCATCTTCACCACTTCAATGTTAAAGTACTGGTACCTATACAGTTGTAAAGAAAATTTTATGACGCCCTGTAATTATATAACTACTTGTTTATAAATATTTATTACTTGAAGTAAGTGGTAATTTGATGTATCCTGTATACTGCGATGTTTGTACAAATGAAAATTGCATGTAGTGTTGAAAAGGACGAAGATATAGAATTGAGATGTTATCGTTAGCCGAGTTATGCAATAGAAACACTGTGGGCTAAAAAGGTGTTTGATGACAGATGTATTATTTTTTTCTTTTACATGTATGTAGTGTATCTGTAATCATTTCAAGGAGGAAGAGGCAAATAACATGATTGCTAGTGTTGATTTGAGATAAGGAACGAAATGACTGACACCTTTTAAACGAATTGATATTTAAACAGATTAGGAAAAAGAGTGCCATGTCACTCGTAACTGCCGTAATTATATGGTTTGTAACAAACTAAATGACGCAGTTACTAGAGTACACTATATTCATCCATTTAGAAAACTTCAGCATAACCTTGAACCGAACAAAAATAGAAAATGTATTTTTCGCTGTATAATGTATATCAAGTTATAAAGATAAGTTTTCGTACACCCTGTATATATATACGTTATACATATATGAGGTTGTACACATAGGAGGTGCTATATTTATGTGAAGGTTAAGTTTTACACCTCGCATGCATCATTTCATATTACATTATTGTTACAGTTATGCATCATCAATATGGTGCCGTGACCAGGATTTTTATTTACATAAATCTCCATACATGTAGTGTTATGTAACATGTTTATTGCATTCTTTAAATTTTGATAATTATGTATAAAAAATTGCATGTATATCGAAATTGATGACATATACAAGACAGGTTAACAAATCGCATAATAGCGGAATTTGTTTTTGCATATAACGATCAACGCAATTTCCCTGAACGAAAATTAGCAATTGTGTTAGCAATTGCAACATTGCTGGTTTTTTATTGTTGTTATGTAGTGTTGTCATTTGTCCCTCTCGGACGTTATCATTCAAATAAAGTAATTCGCATATAATGAACTCTCACATGGAATTGTAGACTTAATGCTGGAATTTCCCCTCAAAAGCCGATTAGTCACGCATCAGTTCAACATGTTGAATATGTTTAAATCCTATTAAGTCGTGTTCACTATTCCAATATATACTTTACATATGACAGGTAGAGTATTCAAAATCACTTTGTAAAGGGTTCCGAAAGGATCCATCACGTGAACTATATGATCCACTACGCTTGTCGAACCTATCAACAAGCTCGTCTTTCCCAAAAAAAAAACATGGTCTGTCACCGAACCAACACTCCCCAAACTTTATCCACCGTATTATTATTATAATAACATCCTTATTATCCCGCCGCCAGGGGTGGGTTGAATATTAATATTCAGTAAGTCAATATACGTTTTGATGGACAAGGTTTGTGACACCCCGATTGGTGGTGGTTGTTATTGAAGTAGCAGATGGCTCTAAGCTTAATCCCCAACTTTTGTTGGACAAAAGGATCTGTTCTACCTTTTTTTTTGTGACTTCTCTTTTGTTTAGTTTGTTGTTTTTTTATGTCCATGTTTACTGTTGATGAATGACTAGCACATGCCGCTATCATAAATTTATCCCTCAACTACTTGTAGTAGTACTACTACTGCTATGGTAGTTTCCACATGTTTACTACGGAAAGATTCACCAATGATGTCTTAGTTGTGGTTTTTTTTTAAAGAAGTGATGAAGTTGTGTTTGTTATAAGCTACAGGGTGTCGCAAAAATATATAAAGATATTTTAGAATATATTATATCTCAATTTTGTCATGTTTGTATGCCACCGAAATTTCTGCAAATTTTAATTTTTTATATACTTAACAAAAAAGGTCAGAATTAGTTATGTTCAGATTTCATACGGATTTTTTCCTTCACAATAAAAAAGTCAGAAGTAAAGTTATGTTCAAATTTGAGCCGGATTTTTTTCATATGACGATAGGCTAAAAAATCCGGTTTGAATTTGAACAATCTTTCGTACATGTCACTTTTGATATTATCAATGAAAAATGGAGAAAAAATATAAGAGTTGCAAGGTTTTATCTTTTTATAGTTATTTTATAAAATTCAGTCACGTTTCGGGGGTACAGTGGAATAAGTAAGTGCCACCCCCGCGAGACACGGAAAACTAGATATCCAGAAGAAAAAACTGTGAGATAAGCGGAATTTTTTTATTATAAAAAAAGTGTTAGGAATATGAAACCTTGCACTAATAAACGCTCTGGATATAAGAAATATTGTATCACTCCACTTTGTTCACAACCTTGCTACGAGGGATGCGTGAAACCGGTAATTATTCGCTTGTACAAGCACAGAATTTTACTAGTTTTACTACCTTAAGGCTTAATGAATAATAATATTACAAAAACAAAAATATTAAACAAAAGTGTTCCTACCTATGGATATTTTCGAAGAACAAAAATCACAATTTTTAAAAGAAAAATATCACTCTTTGTTACGTTAATTGTCCTGAAGTCTCTATTTGCACAACTAAAGACAAACCACCTGTTCGGCACTTCCGATAAGCATTTGTTTTGCTATTGACAGCTTTATTTTGTCCTTGCACCTTAATTGTACTTGTGCCAATTATTTCTAAACCCAACACTAAATGGAAGCGATTTTCGTTGTGCATCCATTTTGGGTTTCACCTTTCCAGTGGTTGGAAAATTTACGTAAGTCTTCTGACAGTTTTTTGGCCGGTGCTTTAAAGGCTTATCGGTAAGACTCATCGTGTTTGAGCTTGATTTGAATTGCTGAACGCGTTCTATACCGCTTCTAGGGATATTATCTCCAGAGAATAATAATAAAAAATGTTAAACGAGACAAAGGTGCCGGTTTCGTTTGAAAATGTTAAAAGTTGTTTTTTTTTTGTAATGTGATGTTGAGTGAAATATATACTGCTCCGATTGTTATTCGATGCTGCTATGTATGACTCATTCTAAACGGTGAATGTTGTTGCTGAGTTGTTTTTTTCTCGTCTCTTCCCCCCCCCCTTCTCTCGTAATTTAAATAATTCGGAGCTTTTTTTTTAAGACTTAAATGGTCTTCTTTGTACTTGTAGTTGCTGGAAAGATTCGGCTAGACGTCTTTTAATTGCAGGTGTTTTGCAATTTTTTTTTGGTCATTGGTAATTTAAGAGAAAGAAATGCGATGTTCACTTGTTAACATGTAAAAATTTAAACCTTCATAATGATAAAGAAAAACTCAAGTTTTTGGGAGGGGGTTATACATAAGAAGGGTTTTTCGAAAACTTTTAAAACGGACAATAGGCCTATAACCTTCCCCGGATGTAGTCCATCTTAGATACCAAGTTTCGTGAAAATCGGTCTATCAGATTTTGCGTCATGCGCGCACAAACAAACAGATATGAAAATAATTTCATTTATGACAGAGTAGCGTAGTATATGAAATTTAACCCAAGCTAGGCAATGCATGAAGTGAATGATTCTAATAAGTTCCAGTGAAACGGAATGTACATGTAAAAGCAACGATTCGGTGGTACGTGATTTAAGTTGTTCGCGTTACGGATTGGTTGACGGAACACACGTTTCATGTTGCTGTTAGTGGTCATTGATTTACAACATGTTGTTTCACACTGCTAGTGTCATCCTTCCTTGAATTACAGAGTGCTAAGAACAGGTAATCCTGCACAGCAGCCATTGTTTAATTATTTTGAGCTCGCGTTACGGACAGAGCGACGGAATTAGCATAGCTCATGTCGTCGTGTGTTTGGCTACTACCTGTACATTTAATATATCTTACACTTCAAATAGCATCAACGTTGTTATTATAGCACTGTTTTCTACTTCTCTGAAAATGTGTCAACGGAGACATTGCGATAATGGTACCATTCAGAGACCATTCTGTCAGAGGTTAATCCGATTTTTAGAAATGCATGTATGAAATGTCAATGTCGACTATTTTACGTTATTCGTGAATCGTAATTCATTTTTTTTACGGTTTGAGTTTACGAGCTATTATTAATTTAATAGCCTAATATTGGGGGATAAAAAGTCGTCTAGTAAAAAAAAAAAATAACATTGACTTTAGGGAATACGTGAAAAATTTGATCCTTTACGAAGATCATCACAAACTTAACAGGACATAAATTTTAAGGGGGTTCCCCCTTTTCGGTTTCTTTTATATGTGGTGTGTATATATATAATTTTGACTCCACCTCTTTTTGTGGAATTCCAATAAATTTGCAGTTTGCGCGATGATTCGGGTCGAAGATATAGAAAACTATGTATTTAAGAAAAAAATTTAAACTCTAAACTGACATTGGAAAAAGGATAAGATCTTTGTTTACTGCTCAGCCTTCTGATGCCAACCTAGTGTTTAGCCGTTTGTTTATGTTTTTGTGGCTAGTGTTTAGTTTAAAAAGCCAGTAATAGAAACTGGCCCTCTCGCAATCCTCCGAACTTATTTCGCCTTCTCAAATCAATCGAACTTAAATTGGTACAGTTTAAAGTGCGGAATGCGTAATTTCGTCAAGTACCTAGTTGAAATGTAAAATCCGTTAATGTAACGTGAAACGTGTATATGAACGTAATATTGGCGACTAAATATATTTCAACGTTAAAATGTAAAAGATAAAGGTTGTTCAAATATAACCCGGATTTTGTTTGACGCCGAAAACATTAATTGTTATGGAAGATGTACCATACAAAATCCGGTTAATTTTTTAATGCCCTATATTTTATGTTTCTGTTTAACTAGATAAAGTTATTCGTGTATTACGATCAAAAGGGATATTGGGAAAGTGTTTTGTTTGTGTATTCTAACACTTTTCCAGTTATGCTGTGTACAGAATATACGTGTATTTTGTACACATTCTCGTACTGAGTGTTGAATTTCAACCGGATTTTGTCGGACTTGTAAAACATCAAAGAAAATGTGATTTGTGCCAAACAAAATCCGGTTTAATTTTGAACAACCTGAATTTGAAGTTTCTTTTTAACGAAAGCAATTTATTCGAGTATTGGCGATCAAAATGGATTTATAGGATAAGGTTTATGTATATGTTCTACGTGTTCAAGTTATGAACTATATTTTAATTGTTCAAAATTGAACCGGATTTTGTTGGACGCCGAAAACATCAATCGCTATGTACTCTGCGTCAAACGAAATCCGGTCAACTTTTGAACAACCTAAATTTGACGTCACTTTGTATCTAAAACCACTCATTCGTGTATCAGCTGATCAAAGTGGAATTCTGGGAAAGCGTTTATGTAAATAGTCTAGTACAGGGATCGGCAACCTTTCAGTGGTGGCGTGCCGAAGTAATGTTGCAAATCACTCATCGTGCATTTATTTTGAAGTCCTTTATTTTCATAAAACAACAAGCATCAAACAAATTCATCAAGAGTTTGTCAAGTTTTTTGCCTTTTTTGGGTCGTTTTAATGGCACGTAAGTATAATTTACTGTATTTCAGCGTGCCATTGTAAATCGTTCCGCGTGCCACGGTTGGCACGCGTGCCGTAGGTTGCCGACGCCGGTTCTAGTGTTATACTTTGTATTTTTTGCGCGTGTATGGTAAGCCGTCAATAAAAGATAAATTAGGTTCAAGAAGGGCTTTCGTAGTATATAGTAGTACTACCTTTTTGAAATTTATCTCGACCTTTTGGCAACAACTACACACACACACACACACGTTCTTTCTCCTCCCTTTCAATTCATCCTTTTGCATCAGTTTTTTTTTTCCATCGCTTCTTCTTCTTCATCTTACATACTTTGACACCTACACGAGACGGCGCCGATTTCATCTCCATTGACCTCTACGTAGTAAACTTGGAATGTAATCACCTTTTGACGCCCACCAGGCTTTTCTCACGTGTGAGAAGATGTAGAGAAACCTATCTAAGGTTTTTGCCACAAACGATCCCCAAGGGTCACCATCTACATTTATCAACATTACACGACAAAAACTATAAAAAAAAAATTAGTTGTTGTTTTGGATATACATATATACGGTATAACTTAAGTTGTTATACGTGGAACTGACATAGGTTATCTTGACGCATGTTTAAAGGTTAATTTTCTTTTGCGAATAAGCTAATTTCGTTGACAAGTGTTCAACTTCATTCGCGGTTATTATTCATTTCTTTTTCAAAAAGGTTGTATTTCTTTTCACTCTCTTTTTTATTTTATTTTTTTGAAAAACTGCCTATATTCGGATTTGAAAAACGTACAATTATCATAATCATAAGATTTTATTTTATTTTTTCAGTTTTTTTTTCGGAAAAAATGAGTATTAATTATGATTGAATGACAAATTTTCGTATTCGTTTACATTTAATAGGCTTCAAAAGTTGACACGTTGACACGCAAATCAGTTATGATTACCTGTTACATATTAATCATATGTTAAAGGACGATTTTTTATTAACATTAATACTATTCAACACCGTACAAAAAATGTAATCGTTAAGTGCGATGAAAAATAACCTTTTTTTCATTGAAAAAAAAATATTTATATTTATATTAATATTTATTTCATAAGCCTGAAAAATTTGTGTTTCAATACTGAATGAATGATAACTTGTAAAAGTAATTTTTGGACACCTCGATATATTGTTTATAAATATATTTTATAATATATTCTACTCGAATGTCATTGTTCACTTTTGTGTAGCTTTCATCGTTTTATTATCCACTTAAGATAAATTCTCCTTCATTTTTTAATGCTATTAAATCTTTGGTAGTCAGTGACGTGTGAAACGACTCCTACTATACAGTTCTTAATCGAAAAGTTATGTTAGATAGAAAAAAAGGAGAGAGGACATGTTTTACGACTACTTTGTTTGACAAGTCGTTACGTATCGTAAATTTCACACATGAGGTGTGTTGTTAAGATTTCGTGATAAGAAGATCATATATGCTGTGACACTATACCTGAAGAACTTAGAAACAAACGTATAGGCCACAGTATAAACTTGTATATGTATTGTGTGTGTATCTATGCATATATATGTATATTATGTGTATGTATG
>JAQIWH010004763.1:0-16153 GCA_034695005.1 Cryptops parisi
TGGTGCTACTTGCTTGTACTTGGGTTATGGGTTCTAGGTTAGGTTAGTTGAACAAAAAATATCTTATATGTTTGATTAATAAACCTCTTAAACACCATATAATTAACTTAAACAATAGTTTAGTAATGCTATATTTTTGTGTATGTTTTTGTATAACTAACCTAACTTTGTCCCCGACCAAACTCATAACTCCAATACAAGCAAGTAGCACCACAAGCGAGGTCGAGCGTCTAACACCCAAAATACCGTATTTATTATTATTAAATGTTCGAATATGAACTTTTAATTCTAATCTAACCATTCCAATTTGTGGAAATAAAACTACTGTTTTATTTCAGTCGTGCCATTTGTACCTATTTTTCCACTTGTGCCATTTTTACCCGTGCCATTTTTGTATGCTTGTGTTGAGACGTTATTTCACAAATTACCTAGTCAAAGTGTTAAATTCCATTATATTTCATGAAATAAGTGTGAAATACATTTAATAATCTTTGCACCATGAAAAGTGTTCAATGCATGAAGTACAGTAGCCTACTAGTGAAACATCGACACAAAAATAATAATCTTCCGTCGAGTTTTTCTCTCACGCAACATTTCTTTTATTTTCTCAACTAGGCCTATTCACTCCCTCGCTCTTTTTACTACCATCACCTTTATGTACTGCATACGCGTGGCATTTAATGTAACAGGAAACAACGGTACGATTCACGGAAATCACTGATCACCTCTTCTTCAACTTGCGCAATGTAACCCTATTATTTTCTTATTGTCATCTAAGAAAAAAAGTTACACACGTTCTTCCTGATTATCGTATCACGTAGTATTCGGATAACAACAATAAACGTGAACCCGATTCCGGATAAGACTTTTATCCTTACAAATAAACGAAAAAATAAAAAACAGAAACAACAAGTAAACAAGCACTTGTTCCGAGGAAAATTGTAACATCCGTTTTGAATCACAATAACAAGAAAAGAAAATAAACAAAGTACAATACTTTTAACTTATAGCTAATCATGATGAATTCAAGATTGAATCCAATTAAATGTTAATTATTAGAAATAAAGTGCCACATAGTCATTACGACAAGACTGGCGAATGAGAAGTATGATAATCTAATACCAAGTGTTGAAAGCGGTAGTCATTAGCAACAAGACATTAGCATCAAGACCCCTCTCCATGCTACGGAAGGTAGTCACAGTTCACTGAAAATTTTGCAATTCACATGAGTCTCTATAACGTGTATAAGAAGCATAATGATCTCATAAGTGTTGTATGCATATCATTATTAGCATCAAGACATGCCTGTACACGTCTCTCCATGCTATGGAAGGCATTCACAAACACATCGTGAGTTACGGCCTTAATCTCGTACCGAATGATTTGATGCAATTCCGAAAGAGTAGCGCAACAAGCTTGCTGCACATAGAAGTCTTCTATTTTCGAATGTAATTACTCGGATATTTGTTAATATGATATTGAGTAGAATTTGGAGTGGCAAATTTGCACGATTTGATACTGCGGGAATGAAGTTGGTTATCGGAAAATTGGGTATAGTGATGGTAATCAATATTTCTATGTACAGTATGTGCGAAAGACAAATTAGAATGTTTATTAATGAAAGTAACTTCCCTCGACACCCCTTCTCCTTTCCCTCTGAATTTGTGTATCTAATTTCATTACATATTGATAATATTCCACAAGAAAATTTATACTTAAAAGTACTTATGTATTTATGCCGTGGCATAAAAATTGAGCATTTTTAACAAATATAAGCTAAGTTAAAAATTTTTATGTAAAACTTGTTCCAAGCTACAAAAGCTTCCCCTACTTTATTTTTCTTCACTATCAAAACTCTCAACGCAGTCTGTGTTTGTATTTCACATTTCATAGACTTATAGTTTATTAACATTTTCCATTTTCCAATATTTTTTAATAATATTGGTATTTTTAAACGAGCAAAACAAAAACCATTACTAAAATACGCGATACATTACAATATGTAACAAACTTTTTTTTCTGTTTCTGGATAATGAGTGGTATTTTCTAATTCTGCACGCTTAAAAACTATGAAAAATGATTAGCATCATTTTTCTCAAACTTTGTCTTTGTGACCAGGACATTGGATAAATTTTTTCATTTCGACGAGAAATGAACGAATTTGCGTGTCTTTTGTTCAAATAAATTCAGAAAAAACCATATTAATCAAAATAACAATGTACTTATTATATAACTAGTAAATAACCCGTCAAAAATGACGGGAAAGTTATTTATTCATTTAACTCATATTGCTGCGCAATATTCGTTACTTATTATTCGTAATATTCGTTACAGTTAGAGTTTTTGTTTTTTATTTAGTTTCGTTTTGTTTCGGTTGTTTCTGTAGAAACATAACTGGTGAGGAGGAAGATTTGGAGTAACCCAAGGCCAAGTGTACCCAATATGGAGTAACATAATTGCGCTCAGTGCAAAGTTGGATCTCTTGTCGTAAGATGGAGTAATTTAATGAACTACCGGTACTATACATGAAGTTTCGATATGTAGTTTCATTTATGATTTTAATGAAACTAATGAATACAAACTTAATTTTACAAATTATAAACCTAGAATAAATAATAAAATAATTGTAAGAATTGTTGTATTGTCAGTAATAGCTTTATATGAGAGATTTGTTTGTTTTTTGTAGCTTAAAATTCATTTTAGTTCTTCATTTTATTTATATAAATGTTAATTTTTTATAACTTTTAAAGGAAATAGTGTAATATTTGCTCTTTAAATTAAAAATTTTTATTTTTATTTTAATATTTTTAGATATGAAAAATATTCACGCTATTTGATTATTTTTGCGTAGGGCGTAGGCTATGTGTTCTTGGTAGTTATAAATATTAATAACAGTTAAAGAAAACTATATTATAATGGATATTTATATGATAAGTGAAACACCTAAAGATATAAGAGAAAAAATAAATATAAATACAGTATAAAATAAAAGTTTTGAAATTTTTAGAAAATTAAATTAGTAAGCTTGCATATATTAAAAAAATTATTTAAAATTGATAGTATTTTTAATAAGACGCGCTGAGTAATTTCGTTCAAATTCTCACACCTAAATTCTGATGTGTAATTACATAAACTAAAACTTTCTAATAAATAAAAGTAAAAAATGAAAAATAGTTTTTCTTTACAAATTTATTTTATTACAAATTTAATATTTTATATTAATAATTAATAAAAAAAATATTTCTTTCAAAATTAACAATTATATATAAGAAAAATTGAAAACTTTTCAAAGTCGAAAATCAAAAGTCCAAATTTAGTTTCGCGTTTTCGGCACAAGATGGTAGCAGTGACCGGATCACCTTTGTCCCAATATTTCGGGGCGAGTGTAAAGGAATCAAAACAAATTGAAAATGGATGCAGGTTCAGGTTCCGGTGGTAAGTGTTAAAAATGCACCCCAAATTTTAGATTCCTACTTACCCAACTTTACGATTGAATTAAGCATCCACGAAAAACTCCTGCCTTAGAATTCTCTAGTCGTAGTGTTACTTGACCGGCTTCTACTCAACACAAAACAACACACAACGCATAGCATGTGTTGTTATAACGGCGGAAGGAAGCGACTTGCCAATATAATAACACTGTCTGTGTGTGTGACATTTCCCCGGTTTTTTATATTATACCTGAATTAAATTCCATTCATACAATTTTTTTCCGTTACTATGAATAATAGCTTTACGTCCTGTATTAAAAAATATATATATCTATTTCGGGAAGTAATAGTTAAAAATCATACTGTGGAAAATGACAAGGTCGGTCAATGATCATTCGCGAGCCAGTTTAAAAGGCCAGACTTGACCTCGTTATAACGTAGTGGCCAACATTTATTTTATGTTTCTACAACGAGTTGTGATTTTTATTATATATATTTGTTTATTAATTGTAAGAGTTAAAATGTCTGATTTTTGGAGTGTGTGTATTTTAAATTTTGGGATAAGCTGGAATAGTTTGTGTTATATTAAAGCACATGGTCTCTATTGGAAAGAGACAAGAGCTTGGTTTCAAGATGGTCGCCGCCTTTTCTGCCTTCGTCAAAAATCCTTAAGGGAACCTTTAGATTAGGGCTGGGCATTTTAAATGGGTGATTTTTGCTTTCCTCGGCTGTGATGATGGGTTTTTTTAAGGTGTTTTGGTTTTGTAAGATTTTTTTTCGTGTGTTTATTTTTAGTTTCTTGGAGGGTGTTTGGGGGTGTCTATACAAAAATAGAAACAAGAGGAGTCCTAGATATGAATGGAAAAATAAATTAAGGCTTTTAATAACTCCAATTGTGTTTGAGGTTGGGATGAGTGAATCAATAAATGCAAAAATAAACGAGTTTATTATTCGTGAAATTTCATTCATTTTCCAGGGAGGTTGAACAAACATTGTGGGGTTTAAAATAAAGATTTTGGTTAAGTAAGATTAAATGTGGTCACTGTAAGAGGTGATTTACCAGCTTTGAAAAAGGGTACATTTGGATCAATTTTGAGATATTGATCGAACGTTTGTTTGAGGTAAAAAAAAATAGTATATATTAGATTTATATTTTTTTCAAAATAGAATAAAAAACTTGATGAATTAAATGAAAACAGAAAATAAGACTTTCAACGCTCATATTGTGTTTACAGTTGGGATGACTCAATCAATAAATGCAAAATAGATGAGTTTATTATTCGCCAAGTTTCATTCATGTTCAGCAGTATTGATTTGATCAGGTGAATGAACAGATGGTATTGGTTAATTAATGAGTTTGATTAAATGACAACAGTAATAGTTGTCACTGTAATAGGTGTTTTACCAAATCTTAAAAACAGGAAAATATTCCGTTTTGAAACATAGGGATGTTTATTCTAGGGTGTATATTTAAAAACTAGAAGAGAGCTATATGAATGAAGCAAAAACTGGAATTAAGTCTTTGACACTCCTATTGTGTTTGTGGTTGGGACAAGTAAATCAATAAATGCAAACTAGATGAGTTTATTATTCGCAAAGTTTCTTTCATGTTCCACTGAGGTTCGATTGAAAACATCAACAGACAATTATATTAGCATAAAGTTTTGTAATTAAGATTTCAGTTAAATCAGTAGTAAATGGAGTCGCTAGGCATTTCACCATCTTTTCATTTAAAAGGTAACTTTCCATTCGGTATCAAGAGATCGATTGGACATTTTCCTGTGACAGGAAGTTCCATTAAGTCGAGGTGGTGTTTCAGCTGTGATACTATAATTCTTTTTGATACGTTTCCTATACATATCGGATGCATTTCCTATTAGATAACAGTGATTATATTGAGTATAATATTGCTCTTGCTCCCAGGTGATAATCAACCGTTAATTTTTTTAATATTTTTTGTTTGTTTGTTTATTTGATACAAAAAAAATGGGAACATGTGAATTGGGTTTGTTCCCAAATATTGATTCTCGATTTGACATCGTCCATGAAAATTTATGGCACTAAAAGGAACATAACTGGCTCTAGATTTTGATTCGAATAATCAAATTGTTATACATTTTTTTTTTCAACTTTGAAATAAAAGACGTTTTGTTTTTCATTATTTAAAAAATTTTGGACCTAAAATGTCATTTTTTTTAGTAGGTCAAGTAAATATAAATGACAAGGAAAAAGTATTCTTTTAAATGACAATTATAGATGATAAGAAATAAAAGTGACAAATTTTTCAATTTATTTTAAATTAGTTTCAGTTGGCTATTATTTCAAATAATTAACGATAGTTGGTTTATTTCAAATATTGACGATAAATATTAACTTTTAATTTTGAATAAAAAATTAATGACAATTTTTTTGTAATGGTAATTAGAAAGAATGCAAGTATGGGTTATATACACAAATGTTAACCTTGATGGCTTTGATGAAATTGTTATTGTGTCATTTCGTATTAATAGAATGTAAGTGGAAAACCACATAGCATAACCTAAAAAAGTTAGTTTTTAAAAAGAAAAGTATGTTTGACAGCCTACTGGGTAGTCTATCAGTGCATAAATGTTAATCCGCATGACAGATTAAAATTTTGTTCCAGAATGAACTGGGGCTAGTATTAGATTGAAATACTGTGTTCAAGATGAATTACTACACAATTTATTGCATTATAATAATAAATATCTTACATTCGTATAAAGTATTTACAGGATGTTTCTGACAGGTCCAGTCAAATTTTAACATCAAATTCACACACCAAAACAAAGCCAACAACCCATATAAACTTGGGTTCAGACAGAAATGCATACTTTTTGAGATAGCACAAGTTATGTAAATGTATAGATCTATTGTCTCCTAATCACTATATACAGATATGTAAATGAGCATGCATTTTCGAAACCATTTTTATGTGGACTTTTTGCTTGTATCTGCGTTAAAATTTCCTTTTAGGAACACCCGGTGATATTATCACATACATAGTGAACTATGTTTTAGTACAGCAATAAAACTCTTATCAGCCACATCATTCGATTATCCATGGTCTTCAGTTCCCCTCTGCATATCATAGAGCTTTTACAATGGTGTGGCTTTTTCAAGTAATGTTGTGTCGTTTCAAATAGCTTTGCCAAAGATTACAAATAATGTAGCAGAAATGTTGTCATACAAGTTTCAACGTTTGAGTCAAATTTGCCTAGAAAACAATGGCAAACTTGTTTTGGTTTATTATTATAGTATCGGTTTGATACTAAAAATTCATTGCAACCTAGTTACCGGTAGTTGATCTCGTATTTTTATTTCCATCTTCTCCATACATGATTGAGTTAAACTTTTTCATTTTCGTAATGGATGGTTAGGCAATGTTCAAATTTATAATGGATGTTCATTAACATTGAATGGGTTTTATTGGACACCACATATACAATAAATGAATCGAACATTTGTCTATTATGTTTAGTGGGGAGCTTAGTTTTATTTGTGTTTTAATGGGTTTTTTGTTGTATTCTGTTATGTTCAGTGTATTGAAAGATGTGTTGTTTCAAACTAAGTTTATCATAGAACTAAATTATATAACCACAAGTAGGTAATAGGTGCTATAGCATGTGAGGATATTTGTTTACACTCACGTTGTTATGGTTTTCCTTGTGTGCAAAGTGTGTTTTTCTTGTTGTCATGGAAACATTCTTTCATAGCCAGAGAAAGAGCCACTTGCCTTTTAAAGTTTAATTTGTGACTCATCATTGAACACTGTATTATTCCAATGTTAACTTGAAACAGTTGGTAGTTTTATTTTTATTAGTTACAGAAACTTTTGTCAGTTTGTTTTTCATCAAATTTGATATCCATGCTTGAAAGGTTTTGGTAGAATATCACTTGCTATAATTAAAATAATTGTTTTTGCACACAATATGAAAATGATAAAATAAAATTTCAATTCCAACATTCGATTAAATTAAATTAAATTACAACAATAAACTGAATCTAATACCTATGCAATGTTCAAGAAATTAAAGGCATGGAAAAAATATTTAAAAAGTATAATAAAAACTAAAATCGAATAACCAATGTTAATTTTTCGATGTTATTTAATCGTCACACAACGTTAATTAATGTTATTTTTGAACCAACATTTTTCATATTTGGTCCTTCTGTTTGCCAATATCTTAAGTATTATACACTGCTTTTAAAAGGTCAAATTTTAACCACAAATCCTATGCATCAAAGCAAAGCAAACAAACATACTATATAAACATGGGACTGGAAATACTTTCCTTTCTAGATAATACAGGTTCGGGTGTAAATACATTGTATCATAATCATTGTAGATATGCAAATGAGTATGCATTTTCACATCCATGTTCATATTGACGTTTTGCTTTGTTTTGATGCTTGGCATCTGTGGTTAAAATTTGACTAAAGACCTTTTAGGAACACCCTAGGCCTATGTGTAGCAGTAGATATGATTGTGTGACAAATTTTGGTTTATGGCTTTATTTGTGTTCTTTTTATTAAGGAAGCAAATCCTACACTTTTATTTTTTTTTTTCGTTTTTAAATTACCTTGTTAGAACGAGATTGAATCCCAACCTATTTTCATTTCGCACCAAAAACCACTGTTGTAAATCCATCTCTGGGTTAATCAAAGAGAACCAAACTTATAAGTGGGTGAATGAGATGTGAGAGAATTCACAATCACATCAAAGCAAGGTCACTCACTCCAGCATCTGGTTCCAGGGTTCTTTTGAGAAAATAACGAGGTGGCCCTGATTTGCAGGTGGAAAGAGAAAAAAAATCAACAAAGAATTTTGAGAGTGGAACCGTTTGCATACATGTTTTCATTTCAACTTGTCACACACACCTCACACTGTTGATGCTGCTGGATCTATCTGACCTTGATGAAGTTTTTCAAATTTTCTTTTGAGATACCAAGTGTTACAAAACCGAGTTGGAAGTTTCTTCCATACTAGTTGTGTTCCATCATTGGCATGTCCAAATTGGTCTTTTGGTGATATGACTATCAATTATGTTTGCAAGAAAACAGGCATTGAATCCAACATCCATTTGGAATCAGTATGGAGATGCAGTTCCTTTTGGTTCAAAATGTAATACTATTTTTCTTTATTTTTTAATATCATTTTATAGTTTGTTAAAGTGTGTAGAAATGTTAAGCTAAGATACATATAGTTGGAGATATATCACCTGTATGCTCATCAATGAAAAGCTTTGGTTCATGTCTTGGTTTCATTAAGCAGTTGATTATTTAAAGTAATCTATCTGCTTTCCCCATTGATATCAATCACATTGTCATGGCGAACCCTGTAGATTCAGTGTAACATACAAACATACAAAGGGCTATTATATGGTTTCAGATCAGGTTTATTTATAACTATACAGTATTAACTGTTTCAAATGCTGGGATGGTGAGGGAGGTTCTAATGTACAGTATTTTCGCGAATATAAGATGCAACAAGATTTTGCACATGGGGCTCTATAGCTGCATCTTATATAAATTATAATAAACAACTAGGTACAATAAATATCATTGTTTATTATATTACTTATAGACTATAACAAAAATATATGAATGAGTTTGTTATTTGGGGTCTTCAGTATCATCCAGTGTCTTTATTACAAAACGCATTGTGTTAGAGCCAATCACACATTCATTTTTCAGTAAGCTGTTTCTTGGGTGGTATATCTAATGTTTTATAATCTGCGTCCTATATAATTCATTTTTTAATTGAACTCCTAAAAATCGCGGGTTGTATTCGCGTCTTATATTCGGGTGCGTTTTATATTTGAGTGCATCCTATATTCGCGAAAATACGGTATGTTAAGTTTGTTAAGATTTTGAAGTTTCATTAAATACTTTGAAATCTCACTAGCATAAAAAAATATGTACTATGTTGCGATATCTGATGAAAATATAAAAATAATAAAATGGCCTATGCTATTTTATTTCTACTTCAAAAAAAGTTGAATTAAATATACTAAAATATTTTTACCCAACTAGGCTAAGATACTGTATATCCATATTGGTGATGATCAATAACTAGGTATAGTTTGATAGAACTTAGTCTTATGTATCTTATGTATTATGAATTTAGGGAAACGGAAATCTTATGCTGAACACATAATTCTCGAAAAAGTTTTATTTTATTTTGTTATATCTGTCATTTTTAGTTTACGTTGACAAATAATATTGCTGTACTGTAATGTTGCATTTGTGGGGGAAAACTCACATTGTGTAAAGACAGACAATTCAAAAAATGTAAAGATATAATGTTTGAGAATAAACAGTATAAAAAAAAAGGTCCGTGATTCATGTGAGGTTTTTAATTTGGGCAAACCTAGGCCTATATATTGGAATTTTATTTTTAAAAAATGGCAGAACTTCAACGTTGAGCCCCCTACCCACAAAATCTTATCTGAATTTTCATATTACCAGCATCAGCATGGGTTTTTATAACACATAAGCTACATATACTGTATTAGTGAAATCATATATATCGAGGGCTTTAGTGGAATTATTTCTAGAAAATGTTTTGAGCGTTTTTTTACATGTTTTTATCACAGTCCTTAAATATTTTATCTTATTTTGTTAATGTCGTTTTACCAAATTTTACCTGAATTTTATTTACTCCTAATTTAACACATGTTTCAAATATGGCATCTTTTATTTGTCGCTAATTACTTTTTTTTCTTCTAATAACCGTCCAATTTTAACGCCCTTATTTCACAGTAGTTCCAATAGCTTAGTGATCTACTTCCCACCCTCCAAAAAAATTTTACATTTAAAATTAGCTATAAGTTCAATATTCTAAATTAGCAACAAGACACGTCTCCTGCTGGCATACTGTACCCACTATTTATTTTATAAACAGCTGTTAGTGGGTGGTTCTTATTTCCTTAAATAAGATTCTTTATTTCCTCAACCAAGATCACTTTATCCATTTTGACCGATAATGTTTTATCGGTCAGGTTATCGATACTTAGCAGTTTGCACTAACTTGCTCCATTTGCAATTGTATTTTTGTGCCTTACAAACACTACTAAAATCATACAGTATAGCCTACTATTGTGATCAATACATGAGAAATGTACAACATTCTAGTTATGACCTAGTCCTAGTAGGAATTGAGGAAATGCTGGTTACAAATCAGATTAAGGTTCTGGTTACATTAATTTTTTGTTTGTTCACCATAGTTTTTATCAGAATTTTCACTAAGTACATTCATGAGTGGTAATTTTATAATGAATTGGAAAAAACCGGTGACTGTTTGTATTAGTGGTACGTGTCATCATAACGAATCTTGGAAGGTTTTGTTTTCAAATATTAAATTAAAACCCGGTGTTTGTCGGTGTTAATGTTGTTAGTGTTTTCGGGAGTCTTCCTACATCATTCTAAAAATGCAAATCATGTGAAAAATTTAATCAGCCATCTTTTCATCGTCTGCTTGCCAAGGAGAAAATTTCATTTTTGCTACTTATAAATCCAAGGCTGTTTGGTTTTATTGCATTTCAGAGTTGCTAGATATATTCCTAGATTTGTATTTTTTTTTTTATCTTTTAATGAGATACATTTACTAATATGTAATGAATGCCAAAGTGGAAATTTCACATAATAATGTGCACATTCTGAAAAAATTAATTAAGCACAGTCATAATTGTATTATGGGTGAAGAAATGTGATAAAAAATTCTAGTAACAGGAGCCAGGATTGTGGGTTTTACATCGTAAATCATTTTGCTTTAGAATTGTTCTTTTTATATGGTAACAAGTAGGTAAGCTGTGCTATAGCATGTGAGAATATTATTCTCTTTGTTTATACTCAGTTTGTTATGGTTTTCCTGGTGTGTGCTAAGTGTGTTTTTACTTGTTGTCATGGAAACCTTTTTCCATGGACATATAGAAACAGAGAGCAATTTGCCTTATGTATAGTTCAATGCCGAAAAATGTAGTGTTATGCAAATCACGAGAATAGACATCAGTTGTTCGTCTTTATTTTGTCATTGCAATTGTTTGGCATTGGTTGACTGTCAAAAAAGAATGTTACCGATATATCACCATTTTGTGATATATTTGAACTTTTGGCACTCTAATAATAAATCTTGAGTTGGCTATATTTTCTGGTTTTGGGCTAAATTTGTAAATTTTACATTAAAAGGTGTGTACTTGAAAACCACATTTTAAATTAAATACATTGACATTTATATTTTTGTTAGGAATATATACCTACAAAATTGAACAGTTCGAACCATAATTTTATATCCAAATGCGTTGCCATTATAAACAAAATGAACAGTGGAAAAAAAATGTTGAATGAAAATAATATACCGGTAGCCTAAAAGTGCTATTATTAAATTATTGATAGCTTGATAAGAGTTTAATGTAAACATTCTCTGAATGCCATGTAAAGCATAATGAACTATTGCATTAGTGAGTCGTTATTCATTAGTAATGACATAATTTGTTATCACTGATACACACAGTAGTACTGTTAGAAATTGTTTGGAACTGGGATATTTCCAAAAGCCACTGTGTATCTTTGTGCAGTCCAGCAAATTTAAGAAGAATAACTTAATAGCTTTGATTTCAAGTTTATTTTCATACAACATCCAAAATTGTACAAAAAATAATATTACAATATTCAAAATTCCAAAATGCCTTATTAGTGTCTCTGATTTCAAAATTAGATAAAACAGTACTTTATGCCACAAATGTAGGTATTTTATGTGTAGAGAATCCTATAGAAATCCAATGGAATATATTACCCCTTAGGATTCGAAAAAGTGTTCACTATATTCAAAAAAGGACAGCCATCCATTTTCTACTTTTGATAAGTAATTAACCAAACATCTTATGCTTGGTGATTGAGTGTTGTTTGTTGTATATCTTGTTTTGTACTTTTTTGGACCTTAAGGTTTGGTTTTAATTAAATAAATAAATAAATAGATGGCATTATGGTTGCCAATGTATTACCCATTCTGTGGCACTTTTTTCTTTTATTTTCACTTTGATAGTAAAAATATTCATTGCATGTCATAACTCATAATTGGATAAAGAATCTATTTTATTAATACCATCATTCTTTAGCTATATGTTAAAAAGAATAAATAAACTTGTAATGTTATTTATTTGAAAATCACATTTACTCATCAAAATACTCGATGATTTTTGAGACACCCTTCGTAGTTTGGTGGAATCATTATTACCCTAGAACTAACTTTTATAACAGTAGATAGTTGCAATTATAGTTAACGTATAGAACTGTTTTATCAATCTCATGAAACTCTTTAAATTAGATATACTAACTTGTTATAGGACAAAATTATCCTTTGTATAACTCAGCTTGAACTGCGAAGCTAAAAGTGTTGGTATAATGTTGGTTAATGTAAATATAATCACACTCACGTTTTAAGCTTGTTTAGATTAGCTTAGTTTACTTTCATTCTGCCAATATCAAACCTCCGTGTTGACTAGAGGTGTGCAATGAGCTTGACCAAGGCTCATTTCCTTCTCCCTCCAGCTGAACGGACAAAGGAGTTCAGAGTTTCTGAGTGGACTTCTTCTGACTGAGCTTTCAGCCAGATGAGCCAAGCTAAGTTCGAACAGGCTTATTTGCAAACAGGCTGCTCAAACACTTCGAGTCCCAATCAGCGGGTTGGACTTAAGCAAGTAATTAGACTCATATTGATAGTGTTCAGTTGGTCACTCAGTTTAGTCCCGATTTTTTTTTTAGTTTGAATTAAATCACGATTGAGTTTTTAAACAAGTTGGATTAAAAGTGCTTTTTAAGAATACACTTTATATATAGTTTCGCTTTATGTCAATTTAGATTTATGAGATCTTGGAGTTATTCGACATTCGATTCATGCGAGTTTTCAGTAATTTCATTTTCAAGTTTTGCAAGTTTTGATTTATACAAATTTTAATGTATGCGAATTACGATTTATATGAATTTAGATTAATGTGACATTTTGAGTAACATAATATTCGATTTATGCGAGTTTTGAATTTATTTCATTTTTGAGTCTCGAGTTCGAATTTTAATGTACTGTATGTGAATTTAGATTAATGTGATCTTCAAGTAACACGATATTCAATTTTGATGAGTTTTGAAAATTCCATTTTGGATTCGGTTTATGAGAATTTTGTCACATTGGACTTATGCAGTTTCTATTTATGTGATTCTCCCTTAATGCGCTTTTTGATCTTCGAGTAACGCAATATTCAATATTACCGTACGATGCAAAGCTATGTGTTTTGTATTCATTTTTTTTTTCAACACTGTAATTTTGGGAATAACAATGTGCATGGCAACAGGGCACATATGAGCCATCTAAACTTTTGAGTTTCCCAGCTGTTTGAGTCTCATGTGAGGCTCGAAAGGCCCATTTTGTTTTTGGGTTTGAGTCTGTCGCTGCCGTTCAGCAAATTTTAGCTTGTTCGACTCAAATCGAAGCTCAGTGTTCAGTAGATGCTTGCAAACTCACGAGTTTGGACATGATTGCTTTAACGAGTCAAGCTCACAAACTTCGAACGAGTTCCAATTCTTGGCTCATATTCTGAACGAGCTTGGACAAGCTTAAATGCTGATTTGACACCTCCAGTGTTTACAGCACTAGTCTTCACCATGAAAAGTTGTGATGCATTGGAAAGAGTTTTAATATTTTTATGATGTTGATTTGCAGATCTAATTTCTTTGTTTGTTTTGTTTGTAGTGCCCAGTAAACCTCAGAATGTGACAGTACTTAGGGTGACTGATTCCATGCTGAAATTAGAATGGACTCAGCCAGAGAAACCCAATGGTGTCATTCAGGGATACCGGCTGTATTTTCAACATCGGAATTATACAGACATCAGAACCATTCGGAATCCGCTTCCAAAGATGGAGTATCTTCTTACTGATCTAGGTGAGTTAGAAAATCCTTTTTCAACTTTGATGAACATACAGGGTGGTCCTCAAGGACCTAGTCAAATTTAACCACAGATGCTACTTGTCGAATCAAAGCAAACAACCCATATAAACACAATTCCGGAAATGTTTCTTTTTTAAGATAACACATGGTTAATTAGATGCATAGGCTTATTATCTCTGAATTAATTGAGGAGTTGGGTGGAATATCGACGTAAAGGCAATTTGGTTGTTATTCCTGAGATTGCATAAATTGAATCGGTTTAGACAGTCTATAGCCTAACGGCATTGGGTTGCATATAATTTGCACTTTCGGACTTTTAGAAGCAAAAATATAGAACCTGCCTATGGTAAACATTAATTTTTTTTCTTTTTTCTTTTTGCGTGCACGAAAAAGATACTAATTAATTACACATTTTGTATACTTTTTACAATTTTATTTCTGTATCACTTTTCTTTTATTGTATTATTCCTATGGAATGTAAAATTGAAAATAAAAATAAATCACTGCTCTCTGTAAGAACAACGTAAAGACACTTAGTCCTTAGCACGATATTTAGAAAAACGACATAATTTAATTGGCCCGTAACTTTAAGCTTATCAACTAAAGTTAATAACCTGTTCATTTTTCATCTATAAACATACAGTTGACAGGAATTTCTTTTAATCTTAAGTTTGAAAGTGCCAGAAGTTTTTGCCCTTTTTCTCAAAATGACATTTTTTGAGTTAGGCCGTTATTCCACTCAACTTCTCAATTACTGTAGATATGCAATGAGTATGGACTCGTGTTTATATGGATTTTTTTCTTTGTTTTGACGCATGACATCTGTGGTTAAATTTGACTAAATCTTTTAGGAACACCCTGTATGTGCGATGTTAAATTTTGGTATTTTTCCCATGTTTAGAACCATATACGGACTATACAATATGGATTCGTGCTTTGACGTGGAAGCTAGAAGGAGATCCCAGTGAACACGTCCTTGTTAAAACTGACGTGCAAGGCATGTATTTTTTTATATTATAACTATAATATTTTTTTTTGTCAATGTAACATTCTCTTTGTATCATACTGTAGTACATAAAAATTAATGTGTTGATTGTTTTTTTCACAGGCCCAAGCGCTCCTTATATTGTTAATTTAACTTGCCGTACCCAGGATACTTTATTTCTTCAATGGGAAAGGCCCCACCTTTTTTATCATCAAATTGATTACTATTATATTTATTATCGATCTCAAGCTGCTTGGGAATTTGAGGAGCTTACAGTGGAATCCTTGAATAATCCATTAGATCAAACAGTAAGAGCCAAGCCTTTGTGTTTTGTTTTTTTATCATTGGAAATTCTCTATTTTACAAAGAAAATTTTTTTTTTTATTCATTGATTCGAATGTAAACTTAACATATACATTTATTGTAGATACTCATTCCTAATCTTACTGCCAATTCATTGTATGAAGTGAAAGTGCGGGGAGGAACACGCAGCCTCGTTGATCAGACCAAAGTATATCGAGGACAGTTTTCTGAGCCTCGAAAGGTGCTTCTACACAGTAAGTGTCACAGTAAGTTGAAAACAATTTTTTTATCTTTTTTTTTTTATATTTATTTTATTAATGTTATTAGTTTAATAGTGTTCACTGAGTTTTCAGTGACTTTGTCCTAAAAGGATAATGAATATACGATTACTAGAGTGCGGATAATATGCATTATGCATATTGCATATGCAAATGCATATTTTGGCCGTTTTTCGGAATAAATGCATATTTT
>JAQIWH010004764.1:0-16153 GCA_034695005.1 Cryptops parisi
TTTTTCAACACTGCTTTTACACGCGTTGGTAATAAAAACAAAGGGCCAACACACTAACAAGGGCTAACAAAGGGCCAACACACTAACCATGAGAAACCATTTATGTAATGTAATCCTGAATCTATAATTCGACAAGTGTATTGTATCTGTCTCGCCTGTCATTTGCTATATAACTGACAGTTATCCACACATATAATCGACACTTCCTAACGTCGTGTGACGTCATGAAGTTTGACACTCCCTGGATAAGTTCACGATGCAGCTTTTTTCGCTTATGAGCGCTAACAAGTCGGTCACGTTGTAGCAGTAACTGCACAAATGTTAGCGCTTATAAGCGAAATAAAAAAGCTGCATTGTGAACTTAGCCACTGTCTGCGTTGCTTTGTGAGCGTTTATCTGCGCAATATCAAAACGTTTTTTACGTTGTGAGCTTCTTTCACTTCCTGTTTATAACACGTGGTATACATGGCTTAGCCATGGCTATAAGTTTTAAATGAATAAATAACTGGAACGAATATTGCGACAGCAATATGAACTTAAACAACTCTCCCGTCAAGTTGACGAGTTTAAAGCTAGTTGTTTAATATCTTCATTATTTCAAATACTAATATAATTGTAATATATAAAAGTGTCTTTTCGTTTGCCAAAAGGTGGCGCTAGTGGTTTAGACAACTTGTCCAAACTAGTGTTTCGGCATAGATACAAGTTTAGATTAGTTAGATACCAGTTTAGATTAAAAAATACACTTAATAATTTATGATAAATCAGAAAATTGATACATTTTTGTTTATTTAAATAAACTACCAGCGTTAATCTTTAGCGCTACAAGCGGTGCCTCTCGGCAATCGGACAAGTACTAAAATGACCATACTTTGCCAAAATAATCGAATTTATAATAAAAATTTACGTAAATGTTAGTTTATAGTTAGTTAAAAATTCAATGTAATTTCAATATGCATTGAAGTTTTTTAAGGAGAAGCTTTGCTACCCAGTTGAGCTATTCTGCATTACAGTAGTGCATTGCGTGGAAACAACAATCGGGGGGAGCTTTCGCATTGTTCTTATTGCGTTGCTTGATTCACTTACGAATGCTCAAATAACCGCTGTTTCTAGTTATAAACAATTAAAAGCACTTTATAGTGTTAAATAGGTTTTTCAATTAATGGTACAGCTTGTTGCTGTAACATATTTTTAAAGCCGAACCCAACATCTCAGTTACCATTTATGTTACCGTCAATGTATAGAATCCAAGGACTGTATAGAATGGCTATACAGGCAAAGTATGATATTAGCATTGGAATAGCCACATTATGCAAGAGTTTAGGTTTTTAAATTTAGGCCTAAATTTAATTTTTATAAAGAAAATGTTAACTAACTTGAACTAATCCAAACAGTTCTATACAAGATGTGATTTCATACTTATGTAAAAGAGGCTTAGAATTACAATGCCTGGATTATATGCATTGCCGGAAAGATATTTAGATTCCGTCGTTGTGGTGTACATAAACCGCTCATTTTCATCATTATTCAACTTCCTTGTTTTCACTCACATCTTTATGATGAACTCCGTGGATTCAAAGCGTTTCACATAAACGCTTCACCTACTGTATGTGCGATCATTTCAAGTCAAACTGGAACTGGTAATCATAATTTTACGTGTGATATTTTGTATGGATATTATTTTTATATTTAAACACGAAAATATTTTCACTCGCTTTTTCATTAATCGAATTACAAGCACGGAAATGAAAACTTTTCATATCCAGTCTCTGTGATTTCTATTTGGACTTCTTTGAATTACCGTATCACCAAAGTGGCTTGTTTCCTTTTATCAGCTTGGTTAGTTTATCGTTTTCGTCACGCGCATGCGCTGTCTATGCGAGTTGCACAACAACTCGAAACCCCCCTCACAGATATGTACCCCCGAAAGCTCTTTTTCCTCCTCATCTTATTGACAAGAGATAGGGACACGAGGTTCTTGTAGGTTGTATTAGTTTCCTAATCGCCTTGTCGAAAATGAATCCCCATCTTCCCATTTCGCTTGAGGGCCAACATGGCGCTGCTATCAAGATCTTCCTCCTTTTCTCAGCCAATCACAAAACGGTTTTTTGTAGGACCAAAATGTTGTTCTTAAAACCTTAACCCCTCGTTCTTTTTTCTTCTTCTTTACTTCTCACTCATGTGGTTTGTACAATATATTTTTTTTTGTTCTCGGTAATGTCCCTAGAAACACGTATTATTATTGTAAAGGTCTATGGGGGATAGGTCCATTTTTCTAGAGGGAAGATAAAAATTTTTATGTGACTTATACAGGTCCGTTGGTGAAGAATTTTTACTTTTTTTTTGTTTTTTTTTAGAGATATATATTGCTAACAATGGTTTATTGTTGGTACGTGGGGCTGTAAAATATGAGTTTTTCTATTAGAAAATTGTAAAGTGTTCGAGAGAAATCTGTCCTCTGTGATCCCTTTTAGAGTTATATATATGTGAGGAATCCTCTGCGGTGCGTTTTTGGATCCTAATGAAAGTTATTTTATGGCTTTGTTGTAAGATTGCTTTACTGTTGGTTTTTTTCTTTACTCTTGTATTTTTTTTACCGTTTGGGGATGAAAATAATGATAAATGGGGTTTATTGTTCATAAAAAAATTTTCTGCTTGGTTTTGTATGTTGAAGCCCTACCATAAGATACAAAAGCTTAAGTATCCGTCGTAATGGTACAATATATTGCTTTACAGTTGTTTTCAACCAAACTTTAAATTCAATTTTATAGAAGTATACGAGTTCTTCAATTTTTAAGAATATTTTTTTCAAATTAGGCATATCGTGTCATAACATGTTTTCAATAAAATGTACGAACTAAGTTGTAAACCGTTGTAGGTAAAATATGCAACACGGATTGTGTTATGTTCTTTGGAACATTTGTTTCGTAACTCAATAACTATATCATTTAGAAGTCTACTGGCGACAATACAAAAATGTGTACGTATTTACTCGCAAAATATGCAACAGTGTGTTGTGGTCTGTGTGACATGCTTGTTTCAAAACGGCATAACTCAACGACTATTTTATTTCAAAGCTTAAATTATTGTATTTGGACTAATAACATGTTAATAGAGTGAATTTATATGTTGACCTTTTTCCTATGATATTAGTTTGGCTAGTTTTAATAAATGACAACAGATGGCGCCATCAGACATTTAAATTGAAATTACTTGTTTCTTTAGAAAATTGTTCTAGGACCATAAATTCGTAGTTAAAAATTTTGTTAGTATTTATAATTATTGTTTCACAAAGTTATAATACCATTTTTTTTATAAATTATGATATATTTTAAAAATTTTTGTTGATGGCAAAATTGTTTTGAAAATCAATACGCTGCATTTTAGTTATGTTTTTTTTTCTGTTTTATTTGTTGGAAAAAAACTAACAAACCCAACTATCCATGTTTAAATGGAAACTATTTTTCATTTGGAGTCTGTGTGCAGCGTCGTGGCCACTTTTTCTTGATTTCCTCGTTTTCCTCTGTTTTTTCTCCTATGTTTTTTCCGCATTTTTTGTTTGATTTCGAATGCACCACATGCGCACCAAAAATGCAGGGTTATAATTTCGAATGTCGTACGATAGGCGTATTGATCGATAAAGTGAAAAACAGCTGCCTGTAATGGCTGCGTGAAAAAGAGTCTAGAAAGAAACGGGAGACAAAAAACCGGAAATGTCAAAATCAATAATTTTATTTTTTTGCTTTTTCTTTTCTGAATGTTTAGACCATCACGTGATTGTAAAAGTACCTTTTTTTGTTCTGTAATGTCTCCTGACTGTACAGCAACATCATTTGTATTGTAATTCTCGTTCGTGTTTCATTTTTTTTGTTTTATTTATCATTTATTTATTCATAGTTGTTTTATGTTGTTTTAGGCGCAACACGTGTTGCTAAGTTTTTCATAACTCTTAAATGAAAAATTTGGTTAATAGTACGGTAAATATTAATTACAAATTTAAACTACGTTTTAATAATTATAGTAGAAATTGAGAACAAATACTGACTTTTTTATTTTTATTATATTGGGTCTCAAAGAGTACGGTATGTAGAATATAGTACGGTTAGTATACTATGTAGGATACTGTATATGTTAGTTAAATTGTACAGGGATGCAAAGGTAGGCATACAGTTGTGATGCTGAGAAACAGTTGTTTTGGTCAAACTTCTTTATAATTTGTTTTATTTTTTTATTTTATTATACCAGCTTATATCATTACTGAATTATGAGCTAATAATATGAACTATCTAATTGTTATAAAATGCAAAATCTTTTGCCTCCTTCTCTTCCTTCTCACCAGTTATGTTTCTATAGAAACAACCGAAACGAAACGAAACGAAATAGAAAATAAATACTTTAACTGTAACGAATATTGCGAATAATAACTAACGAATATTGCGCAGCAATATGAGCTAAATGAATAAATAACTTTCCCGTCACCTTTGACGGGCTATTTACTAGTACTATATAACTGAATCCTTTTTTTAATTAAATTAAAATTTATCTACATACTATACAGGGTGGTACAGAAATCTGGTTCGGGTACTAATTTTGTGAAATAAGTGATTCATTTTTTATAAAATCAACAGATAACATACCGGTACATTATTAAAAAATTTAAAGACTTTTTATAATTAATAAAATTTAATTAATTAATGAATTAACTATGTATTGATTAACTATTCTAACAGTATCGAAATTGAGAAGGTACTTCAGAAATCAGAATAGATCATGAGTTGAACTTTAATGAGTCATTCCATTCCAAATCAGACAACGAATTTATCGTACATTTTGAGGAAGCTTGGTATACTCCATGGCTACCTCGAGAAAAAAATCCTCCCAAAATTTTAAATTTTGAAGTCTCATATTTTCCAAGATGTTAAGCTTACAAAATTTTATTTAAACAAAAATTTAACGCTACTATGCTGTATTCAAACTGCCCCAACGTTTTTCTAATTGTGCTACAGTTATGAAATTTGCAAAATTTGAAAGCTAATTAAACCAGCTTTCACATGATATGTCACATCCTATTAACTCTTTATAAAAACAATTTCTAATATGTATGTTTAAATGTAAATTTCAAAATCGTAGTATATTAGAAAATATATGATATAACATTAAACAATTTTGGCAGGATTTTTTCCTCGAGGTGGCCATGGTGTATACCAAATTTCATTAAAATCAAGAAATGCAAGGACAATTTTTAATTTATTTGTTCTATTTGGCATGGAATGAATTAATTCATTAATCATACATTTAATAGTTTTAATCATACATTAATCATACATTTAATACATTTATGTTTGTATATCTAACTTACCCCCTCTTCTCGAACCCATAATTAAAAATTACATAATTTTTGTATCATAATATATTCAATAAGGGTTAGAATATTAACATTTGATATATGTACACTCCACGACAAAATGATAGAACTAACATGATTTTTGCAAATAACTTTTCACTCAGTAATCCAAATGTAAAAATTGCACCACACAATAAAAAAATTTTTTCAGGTAGGAATATATATTTGACTGAAAATATTCGTGCAAAAAATGATATGTGGAATCAGTTCAAACTCAAAAAGCAGAAAGAACGGTGCGTCAAAACGATAGCACCACCATTGACAAATGGACATTCATGTAACATTACTATGGAAAACATGACTTTAGACATAAATTAGTAATGTGTACTTCCACCTTGTTTAGTTTTAACCTGAAAACTGTGATTTGGAACCGAATCGTACAGGCGTTTGATCTCATCCTGTGACATGTGATTCCAACATTTGGTAATAGCCTCCTTGGGCTTCTTAACTGATTTATATTGTCGACTATCACTACACTATTCGAGCCGACGTTTCTAAAAGGTTTTCAATAATAGTCATGTCAGAATACTTGAATTTCCACTTCAAATGCACACTTTGTTCTTTGGAAATCACTCAGTAGTTGGTCTTCCACTGTGAATTCTCGCGTTTTCTCGTTGAAATATCCATCCTCTCCTTCTTAGTTGAGTCCTGTCACGGTAACTATGATGTCAAAGGATATCTTGATACGTTTGACTAACCATCGTGCTCAAATGAACGACAGTTTCAGTTCTTTCAATTTAATAGCAGCTTTCATTATGACACTTTCACATGCCATATTTATCTCTTTGAAAGGGCCTTTGGTTTCTTTCTGAAATCATGCCACTAGTACCGCCATCCATCAGGTCCATCCAAATTGAACTTTTTCTCATGTTTAAAGTCAACTTTGTCTCATTCCTTGGTCCAACTCATATAGTCCTTGGCAGACAAGTCGATTCGCGTTGTTACTTTTGAGTAGTGCGTTTTACTTTTCTTGCGTTACAACATAGGACAGCTTTTCAGTACCTCCTGAAAAGTCCTGAGGTGACCCACAAAACCTGCTTCAGCTGCAACAACATGAGCTGACTTCTGAGAACTGCTGGCACCCCGAATTAATGCTCTATGATCCCTGACACTTTGAATGTTTGGTCGACCAGCATAACATTTTGAGCGATAAATGTCTCGATTTTGTAGAAAGTGACCCACAATTTTATTGATCATTCAATTTCTCTTACGATTGACCGGTATGATGCACCATTTATAAGGAAAAATCTCAACATCAGGCTCCGTTCTTGTTCTGTCAACTGTTTCCGTCCCATTGCAACTAGCTTAAAATTTTGTGCCAATAGTGTTCATTAATAGCATAATTAGCAATGTATTTTTCATATCACACTTACTTTCATCCAATTTTAATTTCAGTACTATGATTAGATACTCCTGAGTCGAGAGTAATTATAAATATGTTGACAATGTTTTAACGTTGAAATACTAAGACATCACTATGTGTCCTAAATTGGCCTAGCTTATATATTTATTTACACAGTAAGAAGCTTTTTTGTGTGGTGGAATTTTTACCTTTGCGTGACTCAAAAGTTATTCGCAAAAATTATGTTGGTTCCATCATTTTGTCGTGCAGTGTAGAACACTACCTTAATAATTATAATAAAAACTAATTCAAAATATTGAATTTACTATTTTATTTCAGTCGTGCCATTTTTTTCTACTTTTTCACTTGTGCTATTTTTCCCCCGTGCCATTTTTACAGGGCATCCGTCAGAACAAGTTGGAACATGAATATTCTGAAGTAGGCATTTTGAAATGTTAATTATAAAATTTAACAAAGATAAAAATTTGATAAAAGAAATTTTTTTTTTTTTTCAAAAAACTTCCCCAACTTTTACCGACTGGTACAACATTGATGAAAACCCAATGTTTCGTCTTCTGTACTGAAAGGCTTTTTTTAAGGGAAACAAACAAGTTTTAACTATATATCCAATTTTTAACTATGCTATTCAGGGTGCAGGGTTTAACATTTAAAATTTAACAAGTTCAAATTTCAACAATTCTTGCTTGGGTCCAATATGGCAACTATTTATAAATTCATATTCAATTCTATTGTGTATTGGATTTATGACATTTTGAATTGTTACCATTCTTCGATGGTAGCAATTGGTTGCTTCGGAGTTATGATGCTTTCGTGGCATGTTGCTGAAGAGTCCTCTGATTAGCATGCTTACTCTTTTTTTTTTGCAAAATAAGGCCTGCAGTTTGTCTTCATCTTAGTTAGTAATACTTTATTTACATACTTTATGCACGTATGTGACTATTGCATCCAAGTCAGTACATGCATCAGGAAGTGAAAAAATATTGCAGTGCTTTAACTTTCATTCTCGAGTTACGGCATCAGCCTGGAACCTAAGGTGGCATTAGTCTGGCTGATACGTTTACAATGAAATCCCAATTTGACTATACAGGGTGTCAATGTTGTAATGCCCTAATTTTATGGTCTTCTCTTGAAGCAAGGAATAGAGATGTAGCTTGTTTATTTACAAATTTCAATCTTATAAGGTATCAAGTTTAATAATAAAATTAACACACTTTAACGTGAGTTCCATTTCATGTGGAGGTCAAGTAACCTCTATTTCTCTTTAAAATGCCCACAACAGTAGGAAACTGCTTGTGAGTGGCTTTCAAGCATATCAGCGCAGCACCTCAGAGAAGGTTCAAAACTTCTCGGAGGTAATGCAATTTTGCATTGTTGACAACAGCGTCCTAATGGTGGCTCATTTAGCAGGTCAAAACTTTAAGCTAGAATTGGACACGTTGTAGTACGCTGGAGAAAACTCAGGCATGAAAAAACATTTGTCTTTTTTTTTAACACTTTCCAAATTAGGACATTACGGTATAAACACCCTATATGTTCATAAAGGCTTCTTGCTTGGATCCTTTTTGTATCTTATTATTTGAATTTAAACCTGTATGTTGATCAAAGTATACATGCTTAGTGGTCACTACTGTTAATAGTTTGGCAGTACTATTGGTCATGCAACTCGCGCTTCTTATCAACAAGTTAATTATTATTGCTTAATTTTTCTTATATTTTTTGTTTACAGAGTAGCTGTATGATTTGCCATATGTGCATTTACAAATCAAGTGAATACAAACTGGTGAATTGTGATGTGCGCAAGATGTGTGAGATAGAAACCAGTGGAAAACTTACCAGCAAAAGTATTAGGTACAAGTACACAATATCCAATGATCAGATAGTGATGCCCAAAAACAGTGTTATTTTTGTTTATATGCAAAATGTAATATCTGCATTCCACTTAACCAATTGAGACGTGTGGCTAAAGAAATTATTTAAATAGTTATGTGAGATATCAGGTATTACTTAACTGTTGAGAGAATTGACAAATCATTTTGCTGGCAGTTTAATTCCCTCTTTAAGAGTTTCTGGTGATTTTATATTGCATGCACTAAATGTTTAAACTTGATAGCTCGATGCTAAAAAGAATTATTTTATAATGAAAAAAACCAAAAAATATTTTTCAAACTTGCACATTATAGCTGAGTGGGTGACAGCTGTTGAAAGTATGGTTACTGAATGTGCAGTAACAAAATTTTAATTGTTGTTTCATGTCTGTTTTGCTTTAGAGTTGGGTTTTCTTTATTATTTAAATTTTTTTTATCTTTGTTGGACCAATAGGAAAGAAATCATTTTCCATTATTGTGTCTTTAAAATAATTCATAGTTTATTTCAATCAATACCAAATTAATTATTATAACACTAAAAGTCTTGTTAACTCCTACATAGTTTAAGTTCATCAAAACCAACCGATGTCACTTATGATTGGGGAAAATTTTTGTTTGACAACTCTTTAGAGTGAATTTAGCTGATGGAGAGGCTGTTTTATTTTATATGTTTAAGATTTGTTTTCCTAATATTAAAATTTTTATTTAATATTACTTTAATAACAGAATTCATTAATTTCTTCATAGTATATCGTTACTATCAATGGAACATGATAAGTTGTATATCGCAAGTCATACTTGTTATGGCAGTTTCTTCAAAGAATGAGATTTCTTAAATGAATTCCAATAAGTACAGTGCAGATAATATTCATCAGTGGGGTATTCTGGTGATTTCAATTATTTTAATTTTTTTTGTGAAAATATCAAAGCATGTTATTTTGATATGCTATTTTGATTGTCTAAAATTTATTTTATGACATTTGCAAAAAAAGTGTGAAAAACTGATAAACATGTATAATACTATTTCCTCACTTTTCTTAATGCATAGTGTACAAAATGATTTACATATACAGTGAATTATCATCAAATGTTGAGGGATTCAGAAAATGATTATAGTTTTCCCTCTCACATCATTAAAAAGCAAATATCAGCATTATGTTCAGAGAATATCTCATTGCTGACTGGTTTAACTATATATTTTAAACTGTCGAACCATATTATATCATCCAGAATTCTTATCATGGACACTTAACTTCAAATGGATGATGAAGTGAAGCAAGAAACTATTAAAAGGCTTGATTTATTTCATATAAGCTATATAGAGTAAGCCTTGGGTTGGTTTTATTGTGTAGGCTATTCTAGTAATGTGTTGTTTTTATGCTAGTTGTTCATGTTTTGTTTTTTGCTACTGTACTTTTGTCTGGGGTTCTGAATGCTGACAAAAAGGTATGACTTAACATTTTGCAGAATTATTTACACCCAGTATATTTCGTTTTGTCAAAGTGTTTCTTCGGTTGTAAATAAATTTTATAAATAGATTGATCTGGTTAAGCTTTCATATTCAGCTGGAAAAAGTTATATGGTTCTTGTTTAATCAGTCAATTCAAGCAGAATTTTATTTTATTTTATTTATTTTTTGTTTGTCTGGATAATGTAGCATCAAGTTCAAATGTCAGTTGAATGCACAATGAATTAGCATAATAACACTCACAATTGCTCTATGCTCATTTAGTTTTTGAGGCAATAGTCAATACACATAGTTTTCAGTACATTTTTTCTAATTTTTTTTTTTCATTTATTTGTTGATTTATATGGAAACTTGTTTGCTTGGTCCGAATTCTAATGTGGCAAATAACATGATACATTCTTATTTTTTCTTAGTTCTAGGTGATAAAAGTTAATATTATGGTTATCAGCTCATAAAAGTTTCATGGTGAATTTGCAAACTGTGATGTCAATGTTATTTTATAATTTTTCTTTATATTCAGTTATGATAAAATGTCACTAGATGCTAACTTCTGGATTGTGTTTGTGTGCAATGATTCAGTTTTATGCTGTGAAGATTTTTTAAAACTATTTTTACGATCAGCTGATTGTCCAATAAAATAAAATAATAAAACAACAAATAGCCTTATTGATGAAAATACTTTTATACTTGAAAATTGTCTATTTTACCTGTACAGTATATGCTGACTTTAGACTACCTGAAATTTCTTGTCTTCAGGATCCTATCTGGAGTGCTAACTGCTTCATTTTTGACCTGGAAAAAGCATACATATGAGGCCCTCCACATCAGTGGTTTCTGCATCTTCTGAAATAATAAATAAAAAAAAATCTATATATCGGGGAAACAATTTATATATCGAGAAAGTTCCAAAAAATAAAACTCGAGCTGAGCACTATGGGACAAACATTTCAGACGCCAAGCTCCCTCTATTTTTGCGGTTCAAAGTTGTGTTCATGAGACTCTGTCATCAGCACATACAACTAAGGAGACAAACAACCTTTCCATTGCCATTCATGCTCCATAGCGTTCATAGTAGCAAGCTGCTTTCATCATCGATCTGCTTGTTGTTTTGATTAATTTTTTAAATATTTTATAATTATTAGTCAAATAATAGTGTAAATATATACGAATATTTTTTAGGTTTTTTTTTGTGGTAAATAACGTGAATATGGTGCCCACATGAGAGAATACAATTTGCTATAACATTGCTTCTATACATTTATTTCGTCAGACGAATACTTTTCGATTTACAGGGCCGAACAGTACAGCGAATTTGTAAAAATTGCAAAGCAATTTTTAGAAACACGGTATTGCACATTACTTTTCACCAATTATCTGCTCGTTAACGGACCTAAAATTTTCCATTGATAGCATAGTTTTTAATAAAAAAAAAACCAATGCTTTTATCAACTCGTTTCCACGCCACCCATGGGGTAGAGTTAAGCAGCACGTTTTTTAGAAGTGGTATGTCCGGTAGGCTTAATCCACACTCAAAACTTGCATTCACGTTTTCAGTCTTTTTGCACTACGCGATGTCTCTGGCTCACTATGTTCACTATAATTTTGTTTGTTTCCCATCTCCTCCAATACCCCCTTTAACGAATTAAGGACGTCGTCAGCCTCGTCTCAATTTTCTAGGTTGACCTCCTCTACCAATGTTTTTGCATGCTGTTCGATTACAATAGTGACACAGCACCGATCACTTTTAAACTTGTCTTCCAACATCCACACGCTCCTGCACAACCTTTTTTGCATTTACAGGATATAGATTTTAAAATGGTATTTGGGGCTGTTTCTGATGTAGCTCGAACAACATCAAGCCCATTCCTCATTTCTGCCAGCCATATTGCTCAGGATTTTTTTCACTACTATTCTACATTGATACTTGGTGATACGATCGCAGACATTGTTGCCTTGCTGCATCTTTTGTGGGTGACAGTGATGCGAGATTAAATTTGTTCTTGGACACAGACTTCACAAATTTTTGGTAGCGAAGAGAATTCAATGTGTCCTTTGCAGATGATCCACCATACAGTACTAATAAGAACAATTCACCAGCTGCAGCGAGAGCATTCAAATTTGCTTTGAGATCTTGGAAAATTGCTACCGTGTCAACAAATCATTTTTATCCAAGATGCTGAGAAACTTCAATCTTTCTTATTAAAAAAGAGCAGAGGTGGTGTCGCAACCACTAATTGCATGTAAAAATAAAATGTTTTTCGCAACAGCTTCCTTATATTTCAGGCTCCGCGTCGAATAAAGCGTTTCTGCAACATTTCTCCTCGTCGGTTTCAGCAAAAACATATTTGATTGATCTCTCGCTTTTGCAGTTGAAAGAACCAACAAATCTATATCTTCTTCGACAACGACAAGACGTGTAAATGACGACGACATTTCGATGGCTATCTGAATAATGAGTACATCCGCATCTTCAACTGCCCGCTTTACTGTGTAATTTTGTTCTTCAAACTTTGTAATCAACATGGGAATTAAGTGATTTTTGTTAGTATCACTTACCAAAACTTGTTGTTGTTAAACAGGTGGACACATAGCTTCATCGAAAATTACATCAATGGTTACATGTGCTCTCTGGAGCGTCGATATCTTTCTGCGCTTTTTGTATTCTAGTCAGCAGCATCCGCTGGATAACCGTCAAAGACGACAACTGCATTAGGACCTTAGTGCCTTTGGACATATTCCACGTAGTTCGTGCAAATTGTTCCGTACGAATCATTGCGACGCCATACCACTCGATGAAACAAAAACCCGCCGTTCAGTACATGCACTTTGTTTTCTGGATGTTCAGGCTGATCCACTGGAGAAAACGCCTTGTACAGTGATGATTTCGTTCCCTTTCACATACCATCCTCATTAAACAGTGATAGGAGGAATGGGACGAGTTCATATTCTAAACAATCTTTCAATTCCTCGTCGCTTTTTTTGGCGATACAGATTTTTTGAAACAACAACAAGGGGATTGATGGAAATAGAAAGATTATCGACTTTGACACTGTTTTAGCTCCCAAGGGAAGCACTGCATCTGTACGCTTGAATTTTATCAAACTAAAATTTTTGCCTACAGTCTTCGAGATAGCTGCAGCACCAATTTCTCTTGCCATATGGCAATTTAATGTCTCACCGCTAACCACGCCACTGTTAATAGAGAGCAAACTGTCGACTTGCGGAAAAGGATTATGTTGCGATAGCTATTCTGCAATCTTTGTCACATCATTCTGGTCATGTTCCATACGTGTCGGCTGCATATCCACATGCTGCTCTGTTGTGCTCATTCGGATACCGCTGAACTCTTCAATTTTTTCACAGACATTGTGCAAATAGACCATTCCTATACTCTATCCCAAATAAGCTGGCACAGAATTGGAGGCAGCAAGATGAATCAGCCAATGGTTGACGAGCGTACCTCTCACACTTTTCAGTTGCTGCCACTGCCGCCAGTATGGATACAAGGGTGTTAGGCGCTGGAGATAGTGTGATCACCTAGCTTGCCCCTTGGCTGCCTCAAGCTAATTCCGTGCCAGCTAATGTGAAATGGAGTATAGTTCCTAATAAATAGCTCGTTAAAAATGACGGAAAAGTCTGCAATTTGTTTTCATTATGCAATTCAGTGTTTTAACTCACGTTCACGCTGGTGCAGAAAGAAAGAATCACGTGATGTTCCTATAACTGGTGAGGAGGAGGAGGAGGAAGGTTTTGTATTTTATTAATAGGATAAAAAAAATCATCATTTCTAGTGAGCAGCAATTTCTACTTGACGTTATGAAAATCATAATTTTCAAAATCAAAATTTTTCATTATCATCTTTTTTATAAAACGATAAAGATAAAATTAATCAAAACAATTAGCAATACATATCACTAACATTAATTCTAGTCTATTATGTTAAGAGCTCTGATTGTTTGTTTTTGGAATAAATTTTTCGGGTGATCTAGGGATCTACTGAACCTATTTGAACGGAACGTTAACCGTTACACAGTATTCGTTATACCTTCAACAATTGGTTAGTTTGTTTCCAAGTTTCACATTTCGGTTTGTTAGAAACTTAATTTAAGTGATGTACGGATGATATACTCAAGGGCGTTTCATGGATAAAGAAACTTTTCACATTCCATTAGGCTGGTTGATGCGACGTAGATTCTTCTACACAAACAAACCCAATTCAAAAGCAATATCGGTGTATTGAGTATTGGCAGGTAGATCGGGAAATCTGAGGTTTATAACAGCAAGAACACCCTTTGAATTAATTAATGTATAAAGATGTAAAATGCTTGAAACCTAGTAATTTAACGTTCTCACATAGTAGTTATTCAGGATATACAAGTGCCATGCATTTCTTTTATCTTTTACATACCTTTTATTATATACTCAGTGCATCTACACACATTTCTTTTTCACATTTAGCTAAAATAGGACTAATTATTTCAATTTCATCTAGTAGTATCATGGGATTGTGATGTCCAAAAAGGTTAATCGTAATGATTGGAAAAACTAATACCTTTTAAATGATGAAACGAGCTGAAAGGAGGCCAAATGGAAGTTCATGTAATTAATCTGGCTTATTTAGTCGTTGAGCTTTTTGTCTTTACTCAGCTACTTCTTGTCATGATAGTGTGTAAGATAAAGAAAAAAAAAGGCTCTTCCAGAAGAGTTAGAGAATAAAAACAGGAAGAGTAAAAAAAAAAGGAAAAGGGAATAACAAGTCTAATCTGGTCTTATCGGTTGCTGCATTTGCAGTGGGACTTTCGGTGCAATAGTAGAAGAAAAAAGGTGATGGTGAGATAGGGAAACCACGTGACTAGAAGAGATGAAAAGGCACTTTTGTTTTAAAACGGATCCATGATCGGTGCGAGGGAAAGGATAAATTATTCACTTCAAATCTAGAGGGCGCATGCGTCGTTTGGAAAACCTTGCGATAACGAATTCAAATTAAAAGGTTTTGCTAGCGACGTGCTGCGCATGCGTCAATTCGAGAATTCTCACGACGCACACATTTATTCTTGTTTCAAATGCAAGTAGTTCTTTGTGTGTATGTGTATATATAAAAATTTCTCAATTTGGTTTACTTATTTATTTTTTTTCGATTGCCTCAGCTCATCTAGATTCTTTTTTTTTTCTCAATTTTTTTTTTCGGTAAGCAGTTTTTATTTGAGAATACGAAATAAGTTCCAAAATTTTCTCTGAAAACGATATTCGGTGTTGAGAAAAGAAAATTTTCAGCTCTTTTCGAATACGACCGAATTTGTCCTCCCCTTAAAAGCAGGTACGATCCATTATTCATGACGTGCATTAAAGCGCTGCTCTAGTTAAGTAATCGCTGGAAGAAAGGATTCGTTAAAGATTTACGCTTTGCTTTGCAGTTTTCTCCTTCGGGCTAATAGGTGTTAACACTGACTTTTCTTCATAGAGATTTATTGGGAAACTGCTGTACATTGCATCTGTGCTTTGCTTACTGCACTTGACACTTTTGTGATTATGCAGGTTTTTCTGAAGGCAGTTTTGGGAAGCAAGATTTTGATAACTTACACTTCTAGTTGATAACTCACTCGACGACAAGACTGGAACCCATCAAGTTACAACAGTTAAAATTGCGTCAAGATTCATTTGCAGAAAATCTTTTTGAGCCAATGAAATAATAATGTAACGAAGATGACTGAAGCTGAAACCTGAAGAGAAAACTAAAAAAAACGACTATAATGTGAAACCACAATTGACTAGAATCTAATAATTGACTTGAAAACAAACCTAACAAAAAACTTAAATTACCTACTGAAATAGATTACTGAAGTGAAGTGGAGTTATTCCAGTTCATAGTTGTTATGCATCTTTAAATTTGTATTTAAATTAACCACATAATAATTAAAATAACTGCATAGTATGAGTGGCTTGCAGAGAAACAAACATATTTTTGTTGATTTGTTTTGAGTTCTAATGGACTCATAACGATGAATTGTTGTTCAGATAAACTGTATGTAGTACACTATATATGTATGTATATA
>JAQIWH010004765.1:0-16150 GCA_034695005.1 Cryptops parisi
TATTCATAAAAGTGTGTGTCGACTGATGTCAACCTGGTGGATGAAAACACGCCCCCTTTTGTACGAGTCTCGAGGGAACGAGGGGGTGGGGGCAAAGGGCTTCCATTTCGAGGGCTTCTCGTCGAGCCCTTTTGAACCCCCTCGAGTCCATATTTCTGCCTCAAACAGCGTGATTCATATTTCCGCTTTACAGAAATGGAATTCGGAAGCTGGTTGTTAGAGGCTGGCTTCTATGTTCACCCCCACTCCCGCCACTTGGTTTGTAGTCGGCAAATGTTGATTTGTAGGGGGCAATGCTGGAACAAGGGGTTAAAATAAAGGGAAGTTTTACAATAGTGCCAAATGCCCCTAGCTAGTCATTATACGACACCAGACTCCAAAATCGTGCCATTTTACGTTATTATTTGAAATTATGAGATTGTGAATGAGTTTGGGTTTTTGATTTATTTTTTTTTATGTGGATTTTAAAAACAGAAAGAGTAGCTAGTTTCTAAATGGATTTCGCAAAATTCGGGTCAAATTTAAACATATAAATAAACTAGTTTCTCGATTTGCTGTACTGTATATATATAAAATAAAATGAGTACGTACATTAAAAATGTTTTCTTTTTGATTTCTGCAATTTACGATGCGATTTATACTGTTTTTGTTATATTGGACTGGACAGTATATTATCATAAACGCTTGCAAATGACAGTATACTTTTAATAAATTATGCATACATTTTGTATTTTTCTTTTGATTGGAGAATAAAAGAAAACAAAACAAATTTCCAGCTATCTTACAAATTCACAACCTACAAGTGATTCCACGATGACTCACGGTACATTCAAAAAATTTTTAATACTTCAAATTGTGATTTCACAGTAATTGACTAGTTCTACCCCCATTTTCAATTTCTCTTATACTAATGGAAGTTATACTTAATTTTCTCAACGGTGATTCGATAAATTTATTCGTTGTAATTGATGAATTCAAAAATTAAAAAAAGGTTGTAGACAATGATCAATGTAATGATCAATAATCTTGCTTTTAAATATAAAAAACGGTAATTTAAACACAAATTTAATAATTTTACAATTGTACACAATAAAAATGTCTCCGATATTAATACATACACAGTGTGCCGTCTCAGCATGGCTAAACTATTTCAACTTGCAAGTTCTTCGACTTTTGAGTTAAATTTTCCCATAAGAAATTATGTCCCTTTTTTTACGTGGAATGACCCACAAGCGAAGCTAATATATAGCGTATAAATTTTACTTGATAATTTTATAATTTGTCAATGTCTGAAGCTTTTCAACCACGTGACATTCCGCGTGATAGCGTGATAGTTTATTTTGTATCTGAGAAAACTGAAGAATCTGCTTCCTTTTGATTGGTAAATTGACCAGACCCCTTTTTTTAGGAGTAAACGCAAGTGACCTAAATGACGATGTGCAACTAATTGTACGTTTTATTATTTCTGAATCTACATGATTAAAAACCAATATACAAAGTTACGTAGTAATGGGTATCTTACTATAACAGTTGTTGTGCTAATCACCTTACTATTATAGTCTGAATAATTTATTATTCTATATGTTTACATACAGTATATTGTAACTTTCGAATATTTTTTTCAGTATTTTTCAATTTTATTTTTATTTTTAAAAATGAACATAAATTGTGATAAAACAAAATTTTGCAAGAAAGCTGTCACCCAACCAACCTCACTCGAACTTTGGTATAAATATCACAAAACAAACAATGCACAATATATAGCTTGTGTCCAAAATATCACATTACCAACAATTTTCAAAATTAGTCTTCTAACTCGATCATTCGAACCAACAAATCGCAGAAAGTCGCTTTATATATATATATAGAGAGAGAGAACGTGGTGGATAGAAGATCGAAAAGGGGACGTTGTTGGTAAAAGAGAGGGTTTTCTTCCTTGGGGATTTGGTTTATTCCGCTTCTTCCATTATGAACGACATGGTGTGCTGTGGTCGTAATGGAGGGCTAATACACGACCATCGTTAAGACGAGTCGGTCGCTGTTGGCAACCCAAAGACCAGCTTTTGGTAGTAATTGCCTATTACAGTAATGGTGACGCTGGTCGTTGGGGTTCCGTGATGATCAAACTCGCCAAACGCCTCTTCCTGTCGTCATTGGTATGAAGAGCACACACATTTCCTTTTGGTGCAATTCTCCGTTCCACATTAAAACTAGTAATGTTCTCCTTCTCCTTCTTTGTCGTCGTCGTCGTCTTTTTCGATTGAAATGCGTTAATTTTAAACACCCGACTAAAAGTCGGAACTTTCTTCCGCTCGCTCTTTTGTGTTGAAACGTAAAGCTCTCTTTTCGGAGGGATTTTCATCAGCGTTCCGTCGTCGCCACCTGTCGTTGATATTAATTGCAAAGTTTTATATATAAAGTGGGGAAATGGAATATAAAGATGAATGGGATGATGAAAGGGATAGAAAGAGTTTGCCGAGGTCGATACGCTATAGTTAAGTTACCCGACATGAACGTTGTCAAGATCGTTCCGAAAGTTTCAAGTTGATGATACATTGCGGAAATGCGTATTTTACTCTACATGGAAAGTTTATTATATTGTATGTTTGTTTTGAAATGATGAATTGTATTAATTATTTAAATAATAAATCTAAATATATCAACAAACTCAATTACTTTATTCGTGTCATGATTTCTACATAGTCACTATAGTTATAATACGTTTCTTTGTATCACTCTAATCGATTGTATGTATCTTGTTTACGATTAGTACTAAAGTAAAATATAAGTATTAATAAGACACAACGTTTAGGCTCAGGGTGCAAATCAAGAAAATAGCGACGAATGGTGTTGTTCATTCGTAAAGTTAAAGCTACGGCAACGGCGTATCTGCAAATCTGTGTAAATCGGAAACTTACTGAATACATAGTATGATGATGTTAATATGTGAAATTTTGAAATCTGCGTGGTTTTTTGTTTGTTTTTGTTTTGAAGGTAAACGCTCAAACTTGATACTATATGTTGACAAATGTAGTTCGACGATTTTGGAACCAGTATAATATAGATTGTAATTTTGTAAAATGAGGTTGACTCTTGAAACAATTATATCGGCTTTTCAATTAATCTTTGACCGCATAGTTTGTATATGTATATGATTTTGATTACGAACCACTTGTTGGATAGAATTTAATATTAGTTATCAACAAAATCGATCGAAATACTAAAATCAATTAATGACATAAAATTATGAATACGATATTTTAATGTACATTATATTAAAAAAATATCGAGTTTGTATTATATTATATAATATAAAAATAGGTGGGTCAAATACCCACCAAAGGGAACAGTAGTTTATATTAAACTATTTGCTTACCGGTATTTATTGAACGATTAAAATTTAGAATGCAACTAAATCAGTATAAAACGACACAAAAAGGCCCTGCTTCAATACGGTTAATTCTATAAATTTCTACTAAAATGGTGGACCAGAGATATAAATTATTTCTGCACACGAGGCGTTATCTGTCAGGTTTAAAGTTGACGTTTTTAAGACTAGTGAATAATTTAAAATGTTGTAAAAATTATGTTATGAATGAAAGTTTTTTTTAATTGGTGAAAAGTTGTAACTTTTAAAGGTTTGAGGGGGTAAATGTTTTTTTATTTAATATGAATAAAAAAAAAAACTAAAGAGAGAAAAAAAAGTAGGCCCGAGGACAATTTAAAGAAACAAGCAAGGAACATATTTCCCATTTCTCCAGAGAGAAAAACATTTTCCTTGACTTTTTAAATTTCAAATGACGATTTAAAAATAGCAATTTGAATGTTGTTTAATATCAAATTTAAATAATCACCAGTGTAATGCCGGGTGTATTAGCTATTATGTATATGAAATCATTCCGCTGTAACTGAAGTTTGTCAAAGAGTTTGATGATTAATCTTGAAAATGGTGTCATCCATTGAAGTCATCCATCCTTATATAATCAGGTGGATGAGATAAGGGTGGATGTCATCATCCTAAACTTTTTTTACACATAATCTAACCTTTTTCCATTTTTATTGACGACGAGATCACCGGTTTAAACAAATTTGCCGAGTGAAGGGGTTTTGAGCAAATTATTCATCAACTGGTGAACAAAAGGAATATTTTGAAACAGAAACAAGACGACGCGACGTGAATTTTATTCTTTTCCACGTGAAATTGTACGTTTATTTATACTTGTATGTGTACTTTATTTGGACATGCAGTGTACTTATACTGATACTGGCACTTGTTCTTAATTGTGTAGGTTACTTACACTGATACTTGTACGTAACTGTGTGCTTGTAAATTTTCATGTTGACTTACGTTTCTCGTACGTGTACTTGTACGTATACTTTATACTTGTACTTATACTTGTACATGTACATGTATATTTGTACAAATATACATGTGTGATGTAGATATGTATACATCACAATGTATACTTGTCCGTGTATTTATAAGTGTATTACGTACACTTGTACGTGTACTTGTACGTTTTACTTGTATACGTGTACTTGTATACTTGTACGTGAACTTGTACAGTTATTGATGTAGGTATTTGATGTCTTAGATCTTGCACAACCAGAGCCTGGTGCACATGCACATGCATTGTTGTGGAACAATAAAGAATACACGTTTTCAATAGATGACGTCATTAATGACCATTCACAAATTACGTACCATTGCAAGAGATCGTGCGACAGAAGATTCTTGCAACAATAATTCCTTTCCTGAATTCATCGAGACGAGATGGCGAGTGTTGGTTTCTTTATCGTCACAAATTAAAGTCAAGAAAAGAGGATAAATTTTAATTGCTTTTTTAAAAACTAAAACATTTTATTTATTAAAACAAAGAAGACCTCTTAAATTTTAAGCGAAGATAAAATACCTCTTAGAGATTGGAACGTGGAAGAAAGGAATTTTGGGTGCCAGAAAGAAAAAAAAAGCAAATGTATTAAAGATTTATGGTTAGTTTTTTACGATCTCTCGGATCACCGAGAAATTTAATTTGTATTTTCTCACATTCACGTCAAAGTGCGAAACTACGCTTTTGCGTTAAGTTGGTTGTTTGCCGATATTCCCCAGACAAAAGTAACAGACATTCTTTTTTCCAGCAATTCTTGAAATGTCCCCAAAGATACTAACCCTCGAATTCACTGTTTCCGTAGTCAAAGCGGATTTCCGTATTATTCGTATCACCTTTGGATGTAAGCTTGATCCGGACAATCGGAGCTTTATTGCTGTAGTTTTCAATTTTTGATTCCCCCCCCCCCCCAAAAAAAAGGAGACAAAAGTTGCGCATTGGGAAAAGTCATGAAACGGGAAGAAGAATATATAAGAAGAAATGAGAAAATATAAAGATGAAGTAAAAAAAGAATATGCGTGGGGTTTCATCTCCCTAATGTCGAAAAAGAGAAAAGAAGAAAAGTGGAAAAGTAAAAGATGAAGGGGTATAAGTTGGACGCCCGTTCGATATGGGGGTCCCTTTGGCCTCTTTTCATTACGTATGCCACTCACGACCAGTGCTAGCTGTGCCAAGTGTTAGTGGTAGTAGGGCTATGTGGCAGTAGTAGTAGTAGTAGTAGTAGTAATAGTGGTGCTGCTAGTAGTGCTGGTAGCAGAGGAGTCTGGCGTTTGCTTAAGTGTCGTTCGTGCTAGGCGTGCGAACGAGTCGATGGGCCCTTGCCCTTTTTTTGCCCTTGAGGAGGCCCCCCATTCTTGGATTTGGTGGTATTGGAGGACAGGAAGAGCGACAATTAGGTTCTTGCGACCCCGAGGATGACCCGTGAGAAGCGATATCTGTTAACCTTTTGCGACAGTAGGAAGTAAGGAAATGGACGAATTTGCTGAGTCGTCGAGACCGGGGTTCGAAAGAAAGGAGACCAAAGAAGACAAAAAGGCGACTTTTTTTTCTGTGTGTCTGAAGACAGAAAGTGTCAAAGACAAAAAAATCTACTAAAGATATACATATATATTACAGAAGATCAGTGGTGGGCACCAACTACTTTAAAAGTGATTCAACTACAGTAACTAACTACTACACAATGAAGTAATTATAACTAAACTACAATTTTGTAAAATTAATTACAATTACTTTTCTAACTACTTTACAGTAGTTGAGTAATTGTAACTACTTTTTTCAACTACTTCTCCACTGCGGCAACTGGCTAGTATAAAAAGTTAACATTATTTTTATACGTTTTAATAGTTATTTTATTATTTGTTTCAACTTTGGCGGATTAACTTTACATAAGCATGGAGGAATGCACGCAAAATAACCATTTTTTCAAACAAATTGTCTTAAATTTTGCAGCTTCTTGGTGTAAGCATTTGATCTGCCATACTAAGGACACTCAACAGCGGCACTGCAAGTTTTTAAAAATTTAGTTTATTAAAGAAAATTAATTTCACTTATTGGAAAATACTGAATTTTCAATTTTTAGTAGACTGAAGTTCGATTTAAATATCGGTACCGTAAATCCGCCTGTTGTTTTTGTTAAGCAAACATCTGTTCGTTGATGTGTGTGTGTTACATATCGATTGTCTGATGAAATAATCACGGGGGAGAAGTCGACTGCCGATTAATGAAATTTAATATAAACATTTTTAAAAATGGGGTTTTAATACGCGAGTTTATGCCGTGACGCGGTTAGGTTGCCCTTAAGTCAAACAATTAAACTGAAATGACCAAATAATTTCCGCTACTGGTTAAGAATTCCTCGCTTTCTGCACGTATGCCTATGCACAAGGATTTATATTTTAAGGTAGGTACGTATATGGTATTTATATTTTAATATACAGGTACGTCCAACCCTATACATACAATAAAAGCAGAAAAGCGGAAGTTTGAGAGTAGATGTGAAAAAGTTTAGTTTATAAGCAGTTTATGAGACAACTTTTGTAAAATGCATCTTGTTCGAGTGAGTAAATTGTAAAAACTTGAACGTACAGTTCAATAACCAGTATACCTAAACAAGTACAGTATTCGAAATGATACAATTGCACAAAAAATACATGCATACAAAGAGACATACAATTGCATTTATGCCATGTGCAACTTCATGCACAAGTGTAATAATACATATGTTCCAAACTCTTATTGTCGCAAATTTGACAAACACCTTTTTAAACATATTAATGTAATTCACTAGCTACTTGTTTGCTAGTAAACAAGTAGATTTTTGTCCTTTTTTTCATCACAAGTATACTTTTACTTTTTGGTCACAATTGGGACCAAGCACAGACGAAAGTCTAAGACTAAGCTAATTCAACTTGCAAATGCATTAGAACTGCCAAAAGAACGTGAATGATTAACGACATAACACTTGCGAATACGTGCAACACTTGAATAAGCAGAAATTAACATAATAATCAGCAAAATAAATCGAATAAAATGCAATATAATATAATCTTAATATAATAATTTGCTTATGTTTGTATGTTTGCAGATTTGTATGTCTATAAATCAGAAAAAAATGGGAATATAACAGCACCTTGATAGAGCTTTTTAAGATAAAGCTATTTTCATTGACCTTGAAATTTCAAAGTCATTGCATTGTTAAATCGAAAATTATTAGTCGTAGCTACCAAATTATATGTAAAAAGTTGTGGCCAAAAGTCTATTTATAAAAAATCATAATTCAGTGTCGTTTCATTTATTTTCAACAATCCAATCGAAATAAAAATTGAACAATAGAGCATCTGATACTTTGAGCATATTCTGAGAGCATTGCAGTATTGCATGTACACTACACTGTAATACACTAAAGATATGCTGGAAGTATGAGATGCTTTATAATTTTATTATGCTCAATGTGTAAGAGCAAAATAAAATTAAAAACAATCGAGCACCTTATACTTTAAGCATAACTTTAGAGTATTGCAGTGTAGTCTATTTTTATAACTCTGTATATGTAACCATCTGGTTATTCCTTATAAAGTCCCTGAAGTCGTATACCTTATCTTCATTCCTCGCACACGTAAGCAACAATACGGATAGTAACAGGATTTCATAAAAGAATATGAAAGAATGGAAAGAAAAAAACGACGACAGAAAACTTGTTCAAAATTGGAAAAACTTCCAAAATCACCTCCTACAGATTTATCGAACATGCGAATGCGATCACGACATCGGATGATACCTTTAACGGCTTTTATTTTATCTTTTTTTTTTTCCGTGCGTGTGTATTCTTCGGTGACAGTGTTGATGAATAGAGAAACGGCGACAAAAGGAAAGCTATAAATGAGGCGCGTGGGAGTTCACTCGTCTCTATAGAACACCGCGAACGGGGGAGTCGTTCTGTAGGATCTATTATAGGCTATTATCTGCTCCAAACCCTCGCCATCATTCAATTCTATTGGGGTCATAACCCAACCGTAGAGAAAGACGGATTTGGATGTTGGGATGAGAAGCGATTGGATCATTAAACCCGTTGCGAACAACGATAATGGATCGAGTCGAATACTTGTCGGGAGTCGATTTTTGATATAAAAGAGGGGAGGCGAAAACTTTAAAATTCTTATATTATTGGTGTAAAAAAAAGGTGTTGAGTAAAAATTTTAAAATTTTGAGGAAAACGCGTTTAAAGGTATGAACTTACATTGCTGGCTGGGCTACTTCACACTTCTTGCACTAATATCGTTGATACATACACTATTGTTGTTTTGTTCAAAATTATGCGTTAGAAAGGTAGAATTGCACCTAACACAGTTGAAAATGCTTCTAGGTTGTTTTTCACAAAAAGGTTACTTAACACCTTTTTCCACCAGGCCCTTCAATTAAACCACCTTGTCTAAAAATATATATTAATCTTCATTATTTTAATCATTGGAAAAATGAAGTCTAAAGAGATAATTTAGATGAAGTATTACTGATAAATGTTCTGTAAAGTGTAAGTTGTTAGCGTGTTTTCGTTATTGTTAACAATGACGTTATTATGGCAAAAGAAAGTTCCTTGATGACAGTAAAATTTGAACACGGTTTATAGTGTTTCTATATTTAAATGGAATATTTCGGATAATTTGTAAATTGTAAGGTGTTCGCATTTATTTCAGTATTTTGTCAATAAAAATAATTTCTAAAAATAGTGATAGCTGGACACCCTATATAACGTAACTCTATTTAGATAGAATCTTACGGAACATTGACTGTTTTGTAAGATATTTTCATGTTTGTTTTCATCATTATCGCAAACAAAAATTAAAAACTGACGCAGTTGATGTGTTATACAGTATAAAGTATCACTATCGAATAAAAGAATTACGGATAAATGATGTTTTGTAAAGTTCAGTTTTCTAATAGTTATCTTCTTTAACGTCGCCAACAAATAATAGATCCTAGAAACAGTAACAGTTGGACACGCTGAATAACGTATCTCTATCTGAATGGACTATTACGGATAAATGATGTTTTGTAAAGTGTAAGATGTCTCTCAAAGTGCTACAACGTTCGTCCATTGTGCTTTGTAGTGTACGTGCGTGTGTGTGTTGTTTTTTTTGCTCTTATTTTTTTGAAATAAGGGGGGTGGGTATTGGTGTTTCTGATGAATGGATGTTCATCCCATCCATCGTAGGTCGAGCAACACATCTTGCGAGTGAGATAGGCACAAAAAATTTATTGCCGGTCGGTTTCTCTTTTTCGTGTCTCAGGCTTATGCACGAGCACCTGAGTGGGACATGAACCTCAAATATTCAGCAGGCAATGTGTCACAATCGCCAGGTATAAAGTGCGTGTGTGTGTGTGTCAGAGCGAGCTAAAGAATAAAATAAGAAAAAGAAGAAAAAAAGAGCATCTTAAGCAATATTTTTTCAGACTGTTGCCCACGAAGGATTTATGGCCTCAACAGATCACCTTCAAACGCCGCTTACAACTCGATCTTTTTTTTTGGGGGGGGGGAGAGGTTTCGAAAGGAAAATGTTTTTATTACGATAACTTTGGACGGGTATTTCCATGTCAGAATATCTCCCTCCGTTTTTTGTAGTAGTTTTATTTTTTTTTAAAGATATTTTTCACTGGTTAGGTTAAAACGTCATTTTTTGTTCGATACATATCTTGCTGCGGTTCAAAGCAGCAAGATAAGTATTTATCCAAGATAAGTATCAAAGCGTATTTGCTGATATAGTTAATAGATTACTTATATGACATATTTTTTGAAAAAATAAAGTACCAACTATGCTTTAAAAAAAAATAAATGTCGGATTACTAATAAATTTCGTGCGGCTTTTAATTTATAAATGTTTGTTTAAATACAGTATATTAATTTAAATAATTAATTTTTATTTCATTACTATAATTTTGTTGGTCTTTGTTTACTGCATTTTCTGATCTGTATTATGTTTTAGATCCCAATGGATCGAAATTTAATCAAAATAAAAAATAAATCTTATTTTTTGCAGAAAGTAACCTTTAATCATAATTCATTGGTTATTTGACATAACTGGTATATTATATGCACATAATACACGTTAGTAATATAGTATTTTTATTTTTTATTTTATTATTTTACGTTTCAAAAGAAAGAAAGAAACAAACAACAGTGGGTTACATTGACAAACATAACAGTTAATAAAAATGCCATACCAAAAATCAAAGTGTCATTTGAAACAATTGCTGAATACGATGAATTTATAAATTGTTTTAAAATAAACAGTACATTGCTGTATTATTTTTATATATAATGCGTGTTTTAACGTTACTTTTTATATACAACATTAAGACAATTTTCAGACACTATCTACAACATTCAATGTTCTACATCTACTTGTAGAAAATAAATTGAAGAATAAATAATTAAACTTTCTATTAAGATATATACAGTACATAATTAAACTTTCTCGAGTTAGTGATAAAGGTAAAAAAAAAAGTTGTTTTTTTTTTGTGTGTAAAGTTTTCCTTGGAAAAGTAAATATTTACACTTATTGATTTATTAGTTGAAGAGTTGTGTTTTCTTTGTTTGTTTTTTATTTTGTCTTTCGGAAAAAGTTTTGGTGACAGTCGTGAAAGTGGATAGGAAAACTCAAGGGAGTTGATGGCCAATGCTTTTTTCGTGTTGGTCTTCAGCTTGGTTGTGAGACACTGAGACTTGTGTGACTTTCACACTATGGCTGAGAGACAGCGTTTACAATCACGTACAGCACAACGGCGTTGCTTTTAAGCCATTAAATTCACTGGGGAAGTCAAGAAAAACAAAAAAAAAATTGCTCTGACATTCTATCTGGGAAATGTCCGTGTCAGTTTGGCAATAGATGATGTGCTTTTGAAAGGGAGGTGGGTGTAAGATTTTTATTCAAGTTTATAGTCTTTTTAAACTGTAATGATCAATAATTAAGTTGATTATCCACTGAATTGCGTTCTTTAGTAAATGGTGTTCAAATCTGAACATCATCCGTATTTGATTCCGCAACAAAGCAATGCTATAAATGTAATAATGTATATAATGTTATAGTAATAACAAGTAGTAATCTGAAATGAAGTTTTATTATTTAACTAATCGTGAAACTCATGCTTCGAACGCGTATATTTTATTTTGCTTTGAAACCGTGGAAACGTTGAAACAATATCAGGGTTTCTGCAGGGTGTTTATAACGATAGATTCAAGACATCGTGACATAAAGCTGTTTGTTGCTAAGTACATACTGTAATACTTTCATGCAGTAATCATCCACATTACCACTCAATGACAAAACGTTGACTTCAAATGTCCATATCTCGGCATTTACATCGACTTTGACAGTTGAAAACAGTTACCTGGACTTAGAAATTCGCAGCGGAATGTTGTGTAGTAATTTCGTATCCGTTCCGTTTAAACGTGTCTCTACGTGACAGTAACAGACACAGACACAGACACACACACACGATCCAATTATGTAGCTAGATTCTAAAAAATATTTTAAAACAAATGCAGTTTTTATTATAACAGTTACTGCTTCAACCATATTTTACACAACGAGTGCTTTCAAGAGTAAAATTGTTCTTCATACAACGAGCGGAAACTCTCATCGTCAAAAATATGTACTTTTTGGTTGCCAATTTAAATTCAGATTTTGATGTATTAATATTTTACCAGATTTTGATATATTAGTTTAATAAATTTTTTACTTTTTTTTTAAATACAGTATATATTAACATTGCTTTTGTTTATACAGTAAAATTAATAAATCGTCTTGTCGCTCCGAGATATTAAGCATGGGTATGACTGACACACAGGTTTTATACGTCACGTTATGAAAAATAATTGCAAAAAAAGTTGAATACTTGAAGTTGTTTCCAAATGCAATATTAGTAAGCTTCTTTTTATTTATTTTATTTTTTTTTTTCCGTGGTCATTATTATTGTTATTATTTTTTGTTCTCTAAACTCATCAGCCGTTTTCTTAATGAAACATTCATCTGTCAACTCGATTCATAAATCATCTGAAATGAAATTTAATTTTTTTTTCCTTTGTTTTCTTTCGTGTGTTTTGTACACACAAAAAATATTTTTCATGTGTAGGAAATGAAATCAATGAAAAACAAAGCCCGCACATTACAAGTACGATGAAAGTCATTTTTTGTACTTTTAAGATTTGAAATGTCAACATTTTTTTTTTCTCATTCAGTTTTCGTGATCCATTTAATATTAACATGTCATATCGTCAAACTTATATTTTGACGTCGGAATTGCGTTATTGTGTATGTGATGCATACTAGATTTCACTATTACGTCAAAATATCGGGATTATAACTTATTACGAAACAGTCATAAGTATTTTTATTTCAAAAAATAAAAACTTCGTTACATAAACATAATAACTTTAAAATTTTGTGGGTTTCACAAAAATGCATTTTTTAACATAAACAATAATCCATAACCGTTCCTTGAATTACTTCAATTTCAAATACCAAGTTTCATGAAAATCATTTTGTTCACTTTTACATCATGCGCGCACAGAGATAAACATGAAAAGAATGTACAAGTAACTCTTCCCTGTCTTAAATCAACAAGACAACAAGTTGAAAAGATACTTAAAACTTTTTTAATTCAACCCCTACCTCATTCTTTGTTTATCTTGACCACAAAACACTAGTGTGTGAGTGTGTTAATGTTTGAGAAAGAAAGCGGCGTTTGCACCTGCGGTTGAAGACGTTACTTACATAGTACTACACTATACAGAACTTGATTCTAGTTTTTATTATTATTATTATTATATAAAGTTTGCTAGTGGGTGGCAGTAGTTGGCGTTGTTTATCGGCGTGTCAGCTGACATCACTGAGTATAAATTAGTAATTTTTACGAGTGCAACACGAATGCGTACGACGCTTTGCGTCTTTCTGTTTTGTGTTTCAAGAATTGCTTTCAGAAACGACATCTAGTTGCGCAATAATTCATTCGACATGTTTCTCTGTACAGTGTATTTTTCAAAAGATATGACAGTGTATCAAAAGCAATGCAGCCTCGACCGTGATTAAAGAAGAATGGGACTTTTGCTTTTCCACGGTTATTTTTGCTTCTTTGCATAGCTTAATGCACACATACGTTACAATAATAATTATACAGCCACACAGAAAATGTTTGTAGCGATGTGAAATTACTTTTAAAATTGTTGCGTATATGAACTGTGTTTTACGGTTCGCAAAAAAAAAAAAAACAGTATCAACTTTAATCTTGACTTGAAGGTAATTTCGAAGGTAAAATATTTCATTGAAATATAAAAAATCGATGCATTATGGAAAAATCATTGACATTATCGATGGTTATGGATAATTGATAAAGTTAATAAATACTGTACATACATATTGTTTATTACACGTTCACGAAGGAGGCGTCTTGAAATAAGGTTTTTATCCGAATTGAAAAGTCAATGACCGAATTAAACACTGATGATGACAAAACTACATTCAATTTGAATGCCGTAAAACTTGCTACGTTTTGTCTTGCGACGTGATTTATTTTGCGCCGTATTGTCTGCGACGTGATTTTTGTGGTGGGATTCCTGCGACGTCATTTTTGCCATATATTGACGAGATACCGCTATTTTTTTGTGCTATTTGCTGATGAACCCAAGTGAACTCTCTAACTTTTATTAGTTTTTTCATTCGCGATAAAGCAATGCAATTCAATGGATGGATTTGATTAGATTTCTAAACAGACAAATTAAAATCACTTAACAGGCTATTTTTTATGTAGCTGATTGCAGATGATAAGAAGATCTTGGGTTTAAACACACGAAGGTCGATATACAATAGAAATAATCAATGATAGACTGCTTCATTTTTAGAAAACGTTTTATAGATAAAATCTTAAGACCACGGTGCGTATATTTATCCAGAAGTGATTAAGAGAATCTGTCTTGTATATAGAAGAACTACACTTCCTTTAGTGAGTTTATCAGCTCTAAGAATCCGATATTTTGATTAGATTGTTCGAAATGGCGAATGATAACCAGTCTCTGCAATGTCACAAATATCTGAATCATAAAGATCACTAGATCCAAAATGGAGTCAAGTTTATTAAACATGGTCCGAGAGTTAAGGTAAAATGTTGTTAGTTCTAGATAACAAGCATTGTTGACATGCAAAAAGTGTTTATTGTTAGGTTTTTCTTTTATCTATATAAAATATGTAAATATGCATCACGTAAAACTAGGTAGATAAAACACTTACTGGACTTGCCGCACTTTAACCCAAATTCAGCTAAACTGATATTTGTCTAATTCGAATACATATAGAATAATTTTTGTACAGCATTCATAAGAACTTCGATAATATTGCGATAACGGTAGTTAAGCATAAAATGTATTTGGGTTTTAATTTAGTGACTTGGTCGTTTTTTTGTTGTTTTGTTTTGTTCTTTAGAGTGAAATAGGTTATTTCACTTATTTCACTTTAGAGTGAAATAAGTTCTATTTTTGGTAAAAAGTCTCTCTACTTCGGGTGACTTTGCTACCAAAGGGGTATTAAAAGGGCACCCAAATTTGCATATTTGTCTCTCCGCATTTCGGTAGTGAGGCGTAATTGAATCGTGTGTGGAGTGCCTCGTCGTCTTTTCACAACTGCTTAAAATTCGAGCTGGGAACAGCAGTAAAGACAGCCAACCACTTTGGATCCACTTAGCCAAATGAGCAGCAAACACAGTCACGCAAAGTGTGTTTGTCTCGAGTTTGGTTTAAGACATTTTCTTTTTTCTTTCTTCCATTTCGAGGAACAAACCTAGAGTTTTAAAATGAAAAACCCTACTGTATAGTTTGGGCCAAAAACTTCTTCGGCGAGTGTATTATGACTCGGAATTTTATCTTCTTAACTTTTGGAACATATTATATTGGACTCGAAATCTTATATTGGATGTTTGAACATTATATTTAAAGTTTGTGGTTGTAACACGTCGACGAGTATTTTATTTGATTAATTTGAAATATTTTAAAATCATCGATTTATGTTGAGTTTCGTGATGTCATTTTTGTTATTATGCGACGACAGTCATGTCTTCGGGTGCGCGTATAGTTGAGAAAATTTCGCCGTTATGCGGTTTTGTAAGGTGGACCATAAGTGACCGAACGATTCTCTACCTGTTACTTTATAAAATGTTTTTACGCCACGTGTGGTGCAAATGCTGGGCTTTACTTTAGAATTGCCCTATATTTTTTCATTTACATACAGTATGTGAATTAAATTATACAGCATGCAATTTTTATTTACGCGAGATTTTCACAGAACGTAACCTTTGCATCAAGCGAATTTTACATGTACACGCTGGTATATTCACGTATACTTGTATATAAATGGAGTCTGGAATCTACAGTATAATCACGAATTTCCTTTATGTCGTGTTTCACGTTTCGTTATCGCAGACATAATCACGGGGCTTTACTTTGTTGGTTTTTTTTACGTTGCCGGGACACTGTTGTAAAAGGAAAATATTGCTAAACGAAGCGTAAACAGAACCGCGCATGCGTCACCTGCTGGTTTAGTTTGTCGTCGACGAGGTGTCAACAACAACAGCAGCAACTAAAGTGAAGTGTTTATGTACCTCGAAGGAGTTTACCAGTTGTTGTAAAACCAAAAAAAAAAGGAAGTGATGGTTTGAGCTGCAAAGTAAAGGGGAGGGGGGGGGGGTGAGTGGGGGAAACAACTTTTGGAGAAAGGTTCTCG
>JAQIWH010004766.1:0-16141 GCA_034695005.1 Cryptops parisi
AATACTTTCATGTTCTCTATTGGCATAATTCGAAAAATATGATGATTTTTCCGAAGTTACTTGCGATTTTTATTGGGCTTTTTCATTGGGTCACGATCTTTCTAGGGGAGGCTAAATTTGTTCTAGGGAGGGCTTAGCCACCCCTAGCCCCCTCCCTAGCTACGCCCATGGATACTTATATTGATTATTTATATTGATATTTTTGGATATCGAATACATAAATCCCCCTCCTTGCCCGAATTCTGTATACGGCCCTCTTGACTTATCTGTATTATAGTCAAGTGGAAAAGTGTTGAAAAATATTTGGCGACCAAATTTTTACATTGTTTTTTTATTTCTCTTTTGGCCTTCATCGTCCATATTGCTATCGACCCCTCCCCTCCCCTCGAATTCTCTATTGTTCGGGGCGATGTTGCCCACATTGGGAACCACTGCTCTAGATGAAAAAAGTGGAAGACAAATTCAAGGAATGAGAAATGATTAAAAAATTTAGATATACAGGATTTGAATCATGGTTCTATGGGAATACTCGAAAGGATATTATAGCGAAAATGTTGTTTGGGATATAATAGCACCTTGACAGGGCTCTCATGAAATATCCACTGACCTTGAATGAAATTTCAATGTCGTATTGTTATATTGGCAACTATAAGTTGTAGCTATCAAGTCATATTTTCTAAAGTTGTAACCAATGGTCCATCTAGTCATAATCCAGTGTCATTTCATTTATGTCCAACAATCCTACTGAAATGACAACCAAAACAATACAACACCTAATTGCTTGCCATTATGCATCCGTGTAATGCAGTGTGTAACGCAACACTGCATTACACTTTTTAAAGTGTAAACTTGATGATGGTTATGGACGTTTTGGACGTACAGGATAGAAATTGTAACTGGACTCATTTTTAGATTTGTGATCAGTTGAAATGCAAGTGCTCATTGTCTATCGATACAATTGTTTTGAAATGTTTAATTTCAGGTGAAAATTATTCTTCCTTCTTGAATGGAGCTAACTTTGGTACAGTAGCTTCTCCAGTTCCTCCTCTACACACCACTACTGATGCTCATAAAGTGAGGACTATGTGGTCACCAATCACTTCTAATGCTAATGGTACGAACATTAATTTATCCATAGCCTTCCTGGATCTTTTCCAACAACAGTTCCACGGAGGCTCTGGTGTAGCTGATCAATGTAAAAATAAATGTTTTGTTAACCGGATGGAGAGAAGGATGAGTCAATGCACTGGTAAACATTCAATATAGTGTGATGTAGTTTCTGGATGAGTATCATGAGTGGCAGTTGATAAAATACTGAAGTTGTAAGGCACGTTTTTGTCATAAGAAAACGCAGAACGTTCGTTATAGGACAAATACGGAACAACTTTTGAATGGTTGGTTGACTGGTGACCTGATAGAATGGTAATGTTAGTTTCTTTTGAGTCATAATCAGGGAAGGAAAATGCAACGATGTTAAACGATCATTTAGGATTTGAAGAGATCGTAATTTTCTGACTCTCAATTTTAATAATGAAATGAAGACAAGTAAAGCTTTCTGTTGATACATTGAGAAATTGGCATATGCAGGTATTTTTGCTGTTTTCTTGATAGGAGTTAAAACAGTGGTTTCCAATTAAATTTAGTCACAGTAGGCCTACCCTTTTATATTTTGTACAACATAACGAAACTCCTTCAAGTATCAGTTGTAACAGAAAAAATGCATGGCAGCTAAAACGTTTTTCTGATTCAATGTCAAATACAGTTCACTTAAATTGAAGATATCGGTAATACAAGACTTATGCTAATGTTATATGACTAGTAGTGTTATTTGAGTACTAGTAGCTCTGGTTAGAGCATATATGAGGTGTCTGATTTGATCTTCCAAGTTGTGGTGGGGATTTATTTTAATCTTGCTTTCTATTAAAAAAAATTCTACATTGAAAGTTACACTTTTGAGAAAATGGAACTTCAAGTTTTGTTTGTTTTATGTCCAATGTAAATAAATGCAGCTGCCAATTACACAAGCTGTGCAGTAATAGTAATAGTGACTTGGCCAAAACATTGCCTTGTCCACCAGATATACGTATCTACAATATTTTTAACTTTTAATGTGTACAGTGTTTCTGCGGAACTCTAAATTTCACCTCACCGAACCCCGTCTGAAAAACTCTGAGTTAAAGGAATCTTCTCGGAGGATGGCCATTGAGATTAACTTATGAGTTTAGGATTATTCACAATAGAATTGAATATTTTGTACATATAAATTATACAATAGGTCTATGTCTATATATCGGGCGAGATACAGGAGGCGGGGTTGAAAGTGGCATTTACTTGAGATGTTAAAGGAATGTTATTGGAAATTTACACGACCAATGTTGATATTCAAAGTCAATTCTATGCATTCAAGTCCAATTCTTTATTCTTGAAAAACATAACTATGAAATTAAACTTTACGGTTTAGTTTCTAGTGTTCTAGTTAGTCAAGTCATTTTCTTTTTTAAAATCTATTTTTGAATTGATTATAAAAAAATGTGTATCTGACAGGTTTTTGGCTATAAGAAATACCCTCATCTCATCTTTGCCATTTACAAGTTGAATTTCAGCTCAAAGAAAAGGGTTTCATTCCTGCCTTAAGGCTGGCAGCAAACTAGCATTCAATACCTCAATATTACCTGAATGTGCTGAATGGCATATACTTTGCATGATCATCAAAAATGGGTGTTACGAAAAATTTGTGTGACCAAAAAGAGGCAGTCCTAAATTCAGAAATGGAATTTTACTTCAACACATCACGTGACCTGGCGCAAGGATTCATGTGCTTCTGGTTTCGTCCACGTGTTATCCACATGTGTCATTTCTATCTTGTTTTGTGTGCTGAGTTTATCATTCTATTGTGATATAATGGATAAGTTGAAACTAAAGTGCAAAAAAATAAAGAAAAACAAAATATGAACAACTGCTGAACACTCCTGTTTGTAGACCTTTCTCACGATTGGTTGTGTGCATGTGACGTCAAACATAGGAAACAGCCCTGTTAATGACAAAAATTTATAGCTGCACCCACTTTTTCATTACTCAAAGCGTATGCCATTCAAAACGTTAAGGAACTTGAATGCCAGTTTGCTGCCTGCCTATAATGATCGTTGCGTGAGCAGCCAACATGACTGACATAACTTTTAACTTCAAAATCGGATAACTTATCAAATCTCTTCTTGTTGGTACCATAGATTGGTCATGCACTAAATTATTGTGATACATATTTTTGTTCCCTTGTCTTTACTTCCAAGTTAGAATATGAAATGTAAACCATGGCTTTGCAGTTTTCAATTGACAATCCTGTTAATGTTTTGTGGTGATGTTGCTGTAAAACAACATTGATTTGTTTATAAGGTTGTCATGGGCTTTGGTGTTGAAGATTTTGTTACAAAGATAAAGGCATGTCTAGATTTTCTTGTATTACGTAGTTTATTTTAAATTTTCTTGAGTTTTGTATTTCAGTTTAATGTACCAGTAGTAAAATACAGGTTTTCACTTGGCGATATCCTCGCATGTAATATAAAAAATTGGTTATAAGAAATTGTAATTTATAGTGATTAATTGCATTAAGACTACAGTCAAACCTCGTTAAACTGCCACCCTTGGTGCTGGACAAAAGTGTGGCGGTAAACGAGGGTGGCGGTATGAAGAATTAATGTGTAGGAAGAACATTGGTTCTTGCTCTTTAGTGGCGATAAGCGAGGGTGGTGGTCTTTCGGGGGGCAGGGTCGACTGTAATTTTCATTTGAAATACATTGTAACTAGGTTAAATGCAATCACTGAGATAGTAGGATGGCAAAAGTTTCAGGACTGCCATAATTAGGCCTTGCAGATCTCAGGGTGCTACCTTTGAAAACCCCAGATTTGCTACCAAGTTTCACAAATCGTTGGCTGACATGGTGTCTAGTCCTTTTGTGATATGTAGAATTCTTAACAGTTACAGTGTAACGGGCTAAATATAAATATTAACTATGCCTCCTGACATATTTCAATATAGTAGAAGTACATGGCAATAGTGGTTGGCTGGCTGTGCCTCACAAAGTTCTATGGCAACGCATGTGAATGCATGTTTGTCAACTCGATAGCCACTGGACAAAAATATATCATGTATATTACCTCAATAGCCATTGGTTGAGCAGCATCACAACAGCAATTCTGTCATTATTGACAGGTTTTTTTTCTAGTATACTATGGCTATGGAAAAAGTCATGCTAGTGAAATTTTTTTGATTGTATAACACATGGAATCTAAGCTTAGTCAATTTTTACAAGTGACTCAACATAAATTTATACATAAAGACATTGTGAACATCAGGATTGCTGTGGGACTTACTCCAGATTCAACCTAGTTGTAACAAACGACTGCTTGCTGCTACCTGTATAAATTATACTGTTTGGCTACATGTACTCGATCCGTTTTGTGTTATATTGATACAGTGTGTCCTGAAAATTATTAGAATCTGGTGGAATTTTGTATTCCATATAACCATAAATGAAAATTTGTTTAGTCTTTTTGTAAAAGATGGACAAAAAAGGAAAATGCAAATTTGGAGATTTTTTAACTGAATTAACAATTGGGGACTTCCAGATTTTATATTGAACGCTATGACTTGTTTAATATATTTTTTTTGCTGCATTTTAAATTTAGTACGTTATTCTGATATGATTTTTTGTTTTATTTTATTTTATTTTTTCTACTTTACTAGGACTTGGTCATTATTGCATGGCTTCTGGTCTGTACTCCTTATTTCCTTTAGTTTCTGGAAATGACATGACTACATCCCCTTGTTCTGCATCATCTTTGTCAAGAAATTCTTTTCTTCATCAGTCTTATCATCACAGTTGTCATAGCTCTAAAGGTAAAGTAATAATAGAACTTGGGATAAGTAAGGAATATTGATGACTTAACATGCAAACTGGTAATTCCATATTGTATGTGGAACAGTGTAGAAAGCTGAATGTAAACATTCTGCACATTTAAATGTAACAATTCGAATAATATAGATTATATTATTTTGTAATAAGTAAAAAATTGGTAGGTTTAATGTTGGATTGAACGCTATTTAATGTGCAATAGAACTTGACATCTGTTTTATCTGAAAATGGAAACGATCAAGTTGCAGGTTAAGCCGTTGATACACTACTGATACAGTGCACAGGTGATGACATTTTTCTTCAATTCTGGATTATGTGACTGCATTTGAATGAGCTTGAAATCGGCGTCAAATTTACTCTTATGTATGTAACAAGTGCATGTGAATTTACTTAATCTTATTTTTAAGTATATACTGTATGTTTATTTTTTGTTTCAGTAAATGCATTTTCATGCATTTATAGTGCTGTTTTTGTTTTTTGTGTATAACATTATCGGTGGAATTTATTTGATCTGCTTGAACCTAATTGTATCTTTTTGCTGTGCAAGTGACAAATTAATCCTTGATTAGTTTGAAATATGTCTCGTGCTTGTCAATTGTGTCAAAATAAATGAAACGATTTGTGTCAAACTGCTTCCAGTGAAGTCTGTAAAGTGAATGAAAACTATTAAAGTACCAGGTATGAAGTTGGTAGAATCTATACATTAGGCCCCTTTTTTTCGCAGGGATAGTTTTTAAGACATTTCATGGATATCTGAAACCTACTGTATGACCATTGTATAAGTAATGGTCAATGGTATTAATGATTATAAGTAATTTGCTCGTCTATGATATGATTGTTAGAAAGTTGTGGTTGAGTTTTATTTTCTCACCTGAGAATCGTGGTTTATTATTTTGTTTCACTAAAATTGATGAAACATGTGTAAGTAGTCACCTGATGTTATTCCTTATCCTCAGTTGAATCATTTTACTTGACATTTACTTGTTTTGTTTTTTGTGCACATATCTTGTAGTTGGTTGGTTACAAGACTTATTCTTGAAAATCAACTGACCTACTATATTCTAGATTTAGACATAAATCTAGAATTTTAAAAATTGTCTAGAATATAGTAGGCTCTTCGTTTCTGCAAATTTAATTGACTGCGGATCAAAATTAATCAATGTATTGAATTCAATATACCGAGAAAGCTGCAAAATACAGAATTTGTCACATGCTGAGCCCTAGGCTGCATCCACACAAATGAAGTAACGTGTAGGCATACCCTGCTGTAACTTCCTGCTATTAATTTACAATGGTTGCATTTGTAGTGAACTTCTACAGACTTTTTGAAGTGCCATTCCCTCCTAAACGATATAGGCCTACCATATAACAACTATTTATGGTTCTTAACTTTCACGTTGCAGAGATAATTTAAAGTACACGGGAGCATAGGCGCCGAGCAAGTGGGAGCAGTGGGTGCCCAGGTACCCGCACTATCAAACTTGTCGATGCGAGGCACCCATGGAAAACAGTGCAAGCGAGTTTTCACGTTCTTTTTATATGACCTTATTTTATATTAAAAAAAGTTCTTGCTCATTATTTAAGTGTACGTTTTTGCTAGAAAGTAATGTTCAAACTAAGAAGAAACCATTGTAACAAAGACTACAATGCATGAAAATTTGTTCACCTGCAGGTGACAAATTGGTTTTTAAGTTGAATCTGAATACATGAACGGTTGGAATGTTATTTTAGGTTTCTTTTCTTTGAATAAATTAATGAGGTGTAGTGATTTTTATGATAGTTTGTGAATATGATAGTAGATAGCTTTTTGAATTATATCATGACTAGTAAATAGCCTATCAAAAATGACTGGGAAGTTTTGTTTTAATTACGAAATTCATTGTTTTATCTCATGTTGCTTCACAACATTCAATTATGTGTAGCAGTATAATGATTAATGAATAACATGACTTTCACTTTCTTTGCAAGGTTGTCCTGGGGCGGAGTTTCAAAAGACATTATTTAAGTATTATGTGATGCTGTGTCATATGATGATGCTTTGTCATATGACGATGCACTTGTTTAGCCACTGGCATGCTAATAACGAACTCACAAAACAAATTTTTATTGTTTTATATTACAGTAGAATGATTTTTGGATAATTTTTTTTTATAAATTAAATGAAAAATCTAGTACATGTGTATTGTACCACAGCCACTGGTATGAGGGTGCCACATTGTTTTTTTTTTTTAAAAACTAAATTGGTGTCTATGGGTATAGATACCAATTTAGGTTAGTTAGAAATCTTATTAATAATTGTAAAAGACATTTTGTTTTATCTATCTCGTGTTCCAGACATGTGGAATCATTATATCGGTGGCAGTGGGTTAAGCGTGGTTCTCACTAGGTCATATATGCCGCGCTTTGGGCTCGAAACACATGGTGGCTCAAACCAACGCGCCGCGAGAACCACACTTTATACAGAAGTACCAAAAAATTGAAAAAAGTTTTGATTAAAGTAGATTATGTAAATTATTATCAATAATACACTAGAATCGGCACCACGCTATGTGAATGCCAAAAATCAGGGCAGAGAGGATTTTGTTTTATTTTTTTCAACGATTAAGCACTGTTATAACAATTTTTTCTGAATATTGTGTCATTGGACCCAATAGCGTAACTGCACAATACCTGCAAAATCCAAAACTTGAGAATACTACCTCCTGGTCGTAGTTTGTCTATCACACTTTTCAGCTCTCTTGTTGGTGGATTTTAATGTTTTGTTATTGTATAAATAAACCGTTCCCCTGAAAGACCTAATAGTGGTTGAAGTGAATGAGCAAGCATTACAGCAATTTCATGTTTTTAATATATTTTATTAATCTCTTTTTATTTTGAAAGTTAACTACATGAATTTAAGTCGACCCTCGTTATCCCCCTTTCCCCCACTCGATAGATTTTTCACTTCTTTTTTTTTGCCACTAAATGACACAGAACCAATGTATCTCCCCACATGTTAATCTGCCCTCTTTAAATCGCCACCCACTTTCACTGCGAAACTTTTAGCGAGTGCCAAGCATGGTGGTTTAAAGAGGGTCAACTGTATTTTACTATTTCTCATGTAAGTGAGCCATTTTTATTTGGTTATATTTCGTGAGAAATATCTTTTCTTTTAGAAGACTAATCTTTCAAACTAAATTTGGGTTTGCATGATGTTGTCAACTAAAAACCCTAGTATATTCTATACCAGGGTTTCCCAAAGTATGGGTCGGGACTCACTGGTGGGCTGCGACTTAATTTTTGGTGGGTCGCAAAGAGCAAAGTTAAAAGTAAAAATCACAATGCGAAATTATACTTTCTTAATTTGCTTAGTTGTAGTAAAAAGTATTAATAAATGATCATTTTAGTTCCTCCCAGTTTTCATAACATAAGTTAGATGGGTCCCAATGTAATGCTACTTTATAAAGGTGGGTCACGGTCCATGGAAATTTGGGAACCACTGCTCTATACTACAGTATACTATAACAGTCTGCAATCTACACAAACTAGACACTGTTTCACCAACTACCAGAAATTGTAGTTAAAAACCACCAAAGAAAAAGTTTCGTGAAGTAGCCTCGAACTTGTATGTTTTGTTTTTTCTAATTTTCGAATGTTTACATTATCGTTGTTTTAAACAAAACGTTAAAAAAGCCACACGTGGACGGTCCATGATGTCATCACACGCTCAAGGAGTAATGAACAAGGGTTTGAGTTTCTGTAGACTTGGCTTGCTTATTGGCTTTTAAAGGACTTGTCAATTTGATGGGTTTAAAGCTAGTTAAGAATATGTCTTTGCACCAAAAATCTAAGGTTTGTTTGTTGGTTTATTGCACAGATGCAATAAAATGTCACATTTTGATTTTGTTTATTGATGGTAAATAAAAGTAAGCATCACAACAAAATGTGACATGTCATGTGTAAGTTGTAAAGCATGTTCACACTTTATGCTAGTCATGGTTATATCTAGGTGTGTTTGCAATATGCAAATAATGATTTGGTACGGAGTTAAAAATGATAGTTGCTGAGTGTGAATATTCTTGTTTGAATCTAAATGAAAGTTCTGATGTCTTGTTACAGAGGAAACCCTGTCTCAATGTTTTAATTTTACGTTGTGTCTCCCCCTTTAGTGCAAAGTTTGGAATTTGGTGTGACAGGTGCTCATACACTTGAGTGTTCTGAAGAGATAACAGTGCTGAATAGCAGTTTTGGTATAAATGCTGTGTTTATGTGATGTGTTGCTTCAAGCTATGTAGCTAAAATTCCCATTTGTGTGAGAATTAAAAATTCAGTAAATCCTCTATTCAAGGAACTAACGAGTCTTCTAATTAAATTGTCTACTGAGAGCTGAGTTGTCTACGTTCACTGAAACAATTGATAAATACAAGAATACCAATAAAGAAGTATATAAATGGAATGGTCACCAAGCTTGGAGATGTGAAAACCAATGAAGTAGCACATAAATGGTAGTGACTAAGGTGTGACTAATTGGCAGAAACCTGCCCTTGTCATACCCTCAGGTTTTGCAAATTTTTGGTTTGTTGTGAATTTATTGAATTGAAGGTTTACTGTAAAATATACTGGTGAACGAAATATTGATGTTGACATGATTCCTAGTGTGCAAATTTGGTGTGATTCACAAGGGCTGTTGCACATATGTGAACGAATATACAATTTAATTCAATTTGTCATTTTAATTTTGTAGATCTCATGCTGTCATCAGGAATTCATCTGGAAACCATGCTCCCATTTGCTCAGCAACTGTCACATACAACACCAACATATACCACATTACCGCAAGAACATAGCAGTCCACTGGCACCGTATTATACAAAAGGCTTTGAAAGTCCATCATTCCAGAAAAGAGATGCTTGGTCAGAATCTCAAAAAAACAGTGACAACAACAATAATAATAACAGTAACATTTGTACAAAGTTGTCTGAATTTCAGCAAGTCAGCAGTCAGTCGAAAGATCAGCCATTGAACAAGGCTTGTGAACCGTCTCGGGTTAAAAAAACAAAGGCATGTAAAAATGCTGCTAACAAATGCGAGTCTTCGCCATCATTGAATACGCTTTGCAACAACAGAGTTGAACTTCCTATCAAAAAATCCAGTGATAGAACACTTCAAACAAGATGCCAAACGTCGAACAAAAGGAAAAAAAGTGCAAGTGATAATTATATTAATGTACAAAATGAAAAATTGTATTATTCACCAAATGACAATGTTGCGCTGAATCTTAGTCGAAATTCTGCTATGATTTTGCCCACCGCAAGAAAAGCAGATGATAGTGTGAAACGAGTCACACCAAATGTAATGCAATCTACTGTGCAAACACACATCGGACACTGTTTGGCTGTCCAACCTGCTGAGCGACAAAACTCTGTTTATAGATCAACTGTGATTACAACAGATTCCACATCAGATAAAGAAGTACTAAACTTAGCTGCAACCACTGCAGCCTTCACAAGAACTACCAACACAACCACGACTTCTAGTACAACGGTTGTGACATCTTGCGTGAACAGCAGAAGCAGACTAACAGAAAGATCTTTCACTCAGCCACTTTCCATATCTATGATGGAGAAAAATACTGATATACAACAAGAGAAGAAAACGAGAAAATATGACGCAGGTAATCAAACGTTTTGTTGATATTTCTTTCCCTGGATTAATATTTGTGGTTTATATCATTATTTTGAATATATCACATGTCTTACTTACTGGCTGATGGCTGACACTGCTACTGTTCAGAATTTCAACAAGACACTCGGAACTGTGCAACGATATAAAATGTATAAATTGTAAGAGTTTATCATATAATATAGAATCGTAGTCAATCTTGGCTTCTGAATTCGTGGATGTGGAATGAATCCTACTAGTAGGATGAAACTGAATTCTACTCCTACTGTAATTTCAAAGCATGGTTTTTTCCTCGAAGTTTTAGTGTCTACTTTACCTTTTGTCGATTCAGCAGTCGAGTTTTGCATCTTCCATTGAGTAGATCAGTTGATTTCAGTAAGGTTGATTTGACTTCCTTACTATTGATCTTCTTAAAGATGTTGACTATACTGTGGTCCATCCTCTGCTGGCAGTGTTAAATCAGTTACGAGCTAAAGCACCAATCAGGGACTTTTTTTTCATGTCCCTGATTGGTGAATATATGAACGGTACAAAGTGAAATACATCACTTTGTATCGTTCCACTTCTTAAGTTAGCTATGAAAAGTAGAAACTGGGGAGGGGGACTACATTCGACAAGTGGCAGAAGATGAGGTGTGAACCGGATTCAACGTTGCCTATAGAACAGGAACCCGACATATAGTAGCAGTCGTATGCCATTCGTTTAGGTTGAGTGTTTTTAATCGGCACTCAATTAGCTTTACCTCTGTACCGATTGTTGGTTGGCTGTTGACATTTCATGCATAATTACCATGATTACATCATGGTTTGCCTCGAACACATGATTGATCAATGCTCAGATTTTTCATCAATTGGTCAGTTTTTATCAATATTGATAGGTCTTGTGTTCTAATTTGCTGATATGATATATGGAATCAATTTTGGTGCAACATGATCCAGCACTGCACAGAAAGACAGATTAAGTGCATTATTGGTCAAACATGCTCCTACTTTTTTAAAATCAGTTGTATACAACAAAAGTTTAATTTATGAAATAGTTCAGAATAATTTCCAGGAGAGCCAATGTTCATGTTATGTTTCTAATGTCTTGATTATGTTTTCTTTATTTTGCTTAGTTTGCTCATCTCGTTCTGTTTAATTGTAACTAGTGTTATCGAATCTAACAGTGCAATATGTGCACGTTTTTTGAAAGTGTTACACCACATGACAACTATTCAGTATTTTTTACTAGACCATCAAGATTTTTCATACTATTGTTCACAATGAAGAAAAGCATTTAATAAGCTATTTACAAGCTTGAACTCTCCCTCCCCACTAATACGAACAAGAGACCATGGTTAGGGACCAGACCACGGCAGTTAAGCAAATATCATCTTAAAAGCAAAGGAAGGTCTTATTTTCTCTTAACAGTGTGTATAAAAGCCTAATAACAAGCTTTACACTAGCAGTTCAAGTACACATTAATGCTAGGTCTGTAAAGCTAATGAAAAGGAAAATTAATGAACGATGTTACTAAACTGTAAGCTAAAATCTGTTGCCAAAAATAGCCTTAAAGCCTAGAAATTCACAAAATGCTAAAATGAAAACAATCGAAAAGAGTCATATCAGCAAAACACCATAAAGCAGAGTACTTTCGTATTTCTATAACTTTTTTGAATGTGTTACTATAGCTTTTATATTCAGTTCGGTCGACTTCTAGTCATTATTGTTATTGTCACAGTAAAAATTAATTTGGCATTTTTTGAAAGGTGTGATTATTTTTTTTTTTTACAGATAAATTGCTACATAAAGTGCCTGATAAAATTTCAATCCCTGTGTCAGCAAATTACCAAAATTCACTTGTGGATCAACCCATCGTGCATATTTCTTCTGCATCATGTGCGCCGAAGTCTAACCGAAGGATCTACGCCAGTAACAATACCAACATTGGTGCAACACCAAAAGTTAGAAGTTCCTCTTCAAGTATACTAAAATCAACATCCAAAAAAGTCATCTACAAGACACACACACCCAGTGTTAGATTGCAGCCAATCAGAAGGAATGACATCTCTTCCAACGAAATAGAATCCACTAAGAAGTTGAATGCAGTCAGTGACAGCGAATGCGAACTTACACAGATTCCAGGTAATCTGAAATGCAATACCTATACTGTAGAATCTGAAAACTTGGTAATATGTGCCACCGAAGAAAGCCCGGCCACGCTGCTTTCATCTCCAACACCATCATCACTTCCATGCAATTCATCAGCATTTGCATCCAGCATTTCTCCAAGCTACTCAACCATAGCAGAGGATTTGTGGAAAGCCTCCGAGAGTGTCAACGAATTGCAAACCGATCTGAATGATACATCAACACCATCTAAACTTAATGTCAAAAATGACAGTAACTGTGATAAAAAGAAGAATCAAAAAAATGACGAAATACACGTCACGCCCGTGTCTATAGAAACTGAAGAGTTTTCTTCCGGTGTTATAGTCAGTGAAAGTATTAAGAGCACACTAACTACCAGTGGAAAGTCACGAGAAACAATTATATTGCCATGCAAATCTAAAGATCTTAGACAAGCTGGAAATATCACCACCACCACGTTGCCCATTGGTACAGAGAAACGACGATTGCCTTTGTATTCGGTGTCCAAGATAAGTGAAACATCCCCATCATCTGTGCAAAACAATGTGCAAAAAGTACAACCGATCTCGATTGTAGAGAGAACATTGCCTTTGCTAAGCAAACCCAACTTGCAGCCTGCAAGAAATGTTTCGACAACAATGGCTGGTCAAGTCATTTATCCAGCAGATGTCACCACGACTTCTTCGGTAAATGCGTTTCCAGTGGTTGCAACCACTTCTTTGACTACTCCAGTAGTTTCAAGCGTTGGAGTGCAACCGGGAAGTGCAGTTGCCCAGCAAGAGCCATTATCAATTTCAACGTTGCCAAAGACCATTTCATGCACGCTTTCTCTGAACTCTGTACCCATGGATGCTGTTGCTGTGGCAGACCAGAGTTATCTGACTGCTACCAAAATTACGCCATTGGAAACTGAAGCCAAAACCAACAATTTGTCAGTAGCGCAAGTTGTACCGGTGAACATGATAGCTACTGGTGCCTGCGAAAAGCCAGCCATCCCTCTGAAAGCAGCTGAGCCGCTAGCAGAAAATTCAATCGTTCTTCATAATCCGACAGGTAATTCAATTTGTGCAATTTTCATGCGAATGGGTCATGGAAAATATGACTTTTATCCTTTCATAACTTTGGTTTATCGTATATCTGAACAATGAATTTCAGAACAAAAACCTGTTTTAAACCATACTGATTTGAAATAATTCAGGACTAGTGTCATCATAGGGGGAGGGGACGAAAGGAGCAACTTTTTCCCACGCGAGAAAGTTACAGAAAAAATTTCTTCACATGATACAGATGCCTGAAATCCTGCCTGCATCTGTACAGTATTGTGTGTGATCCATCTGCTCACACAACATGTGTGTTGCAGTGGAGCTCATCTACATAAAAATACAGGCAGAATTTCAGGCATCTGTATCAGGTGACGTGATTTTTATTGGAGCTATTTGCATGAGAAAAAGTTGCTTCTAGACTTTCCTACCTGCCCTGGTAGTTAGTAACAGAGGTCCTGAAACACCTTATATAGTAATAGTAGTAGAGAATGATTTATCCATATGGGGAAGGTGGTCAAAATTAAAGTCAGAGTTAATGCTGTTTCTCTCTGATTCTCTCAAACTTGTGATCTCCATTTGAACAAAACCAGTTGTATTACTGGGTTAAGCTTTATGCAAAATGTTGACAAGTTCTTAATTAGTATAGTGATTGATCATGCTTCAAAATCCTTTACTAATTCAATTTTGTTTCTGTTAAGTGTCTGTAAACATCCCCATTGGAATAGCTGTAGCACGGCAGAGGCACGAACATACAACCACCCAAACAACAGGTAAGCTAAGAATTTCTTCAAATCTTGTTGCTATTGATCCACATTGTTAATTTTTCCATAGAAAAAGTAAATAATAGGGGTTGGGGAAAATAATAATTTATATATTCCTGTGGTGCTGAACTGGCGGAGGGAGTTATGAGATTCACTCAGTAAAACTTTGCCGAGAATTGTCTGAAACCCTTAATATTAACATGCAGACACCTGCATTAGTCCTACAGTTTTTTTTACGTAGTTTATTATGCCACTAGCTGCACGCCCGTGCAGAAGCACGGTTACCCGTTGGGCTTTAGAGCTCAATGTGAGAGGGTTATTATATGTGTTTGTTTAGCCGAGCGGTCTAAGCACTACTCTCTTGAGCTCCACTCATCCTTAGGTGTGGGTTCGAATCCCTTCTCGTCTAAAAAAATTTTTTTTTTTTTACGATTTTTTCCATCTCAGTGTGACAGACAGACAGACATACATTTGACAGACAAAGCAAATTATATTGTTAAGATACCTGTTTTACTGTACTTTGAGAATCATCTGTATACATTATGCTAACCACACAGCCTGTTTAGGAATGCCAATTGTTATTCATATTTTTTGGGTAAAGGAATAGTCGCATCTGCTGGAACATGGGATGAAAATTCTAGGACAGCTATTGCACCATGGATAACATCATCCCATACATCAACATACTGGCTTCCTCAAAACAACTATGCTGGTTGGTTGAATTTTTCATTTTGGATAGTTCTAAAAAACCAGTTGATTGCAAAGGAGTTTGTTTTTTTTTTAATTTTATTTATTATTATTTTTATGCTTGTGTAAATATGCAATTTACACATTATTTGCGCCTTTAAAAAATGAAAAGAAAATTCATGCTTGTCAGTGGCTATAATATTTTTATTTTTTGTTGAATATTATAATTTTTAATGATTGCTATTAAATTGAAAAATTGAAATATGTTTTCAGTTTTCTTAATGTTGCATGCCAATTTTCAGTTCTCTAAAACTCTTCTATTTTGAACCATTTTTTTCCAGCAACAACAGCACCTTTCCCACTGCAATTCAATTCCCCAGATCTTACTCATCTTCCTTTCCCACCAATGGGATTTCAACTTGTTCGTGATTCTATAACTGGTCACCTACTTCTCATACCCACAAATATAGGCAAGTTATTTTTCTAAAAATTGTAAAACACGTATTTTGTAAAAAAAAAAATGACAAAAAAAAAGACTTTTCCACTTAATATATTTCTACTATATATTATAAGTATTTAAGACTGTTGTTGCTTTTATGACCTGCTCTTTTAAGTTTTGTTTTCTTGTTTTTGTTATGAAAATTTTCTTCTTTGTTTTATTGATTTTTGTTATGAGATGAAGGAGCATAAAGATTAAGTTTCATAAAAATTATGTACATCATAATGTTTGTGAAACCATGTGGTAGCAAATGTGAAAACCGATTGCTGATGTTAGAGGTTGGGCTAAGGGCTTTATTGGGATCCTTGGGTGATTTTAAATTTATAAACCCAAAGAAAATGAAATCTTGATTATTTTTGTAATGATAAGCATAGACAGGGTTCCCACGACCTGGAAAAACCTGGAAAAACCTGGAAAGTCAGGGAATTTAGGGTAGACCTTGAAAAAGTCA